>DWQK01004776.1:0-10130 GCA_018231225.1 Noctuana stator | reverse complement strand
TCCTCATTAATGTAGCTATCAGACACAAAAAGAATTTTTCAAATCCGACTTGTAGTTCCAGAGATTAGCGCGTGCAAACAAACTCTTCAGCTAATATAGCGTATATTAGTATAGATCTCTTTTTGAGATGACAAGTGCCGGTGCCGGTCTAATTTTCAGTAAGGCCCGCAACTCGGACAGTTAGACACAGTAGATATTACTAACATATTTTAAATTTCAGAAAACAAGCTCAAGTAGCGCGCATGGAGGCGGAGAAAGAAGGCATAGTCGTACCTCTCACATTAGAAGACTATTGCATTAAGACTCAGGTTAAGTCGACGACGCAAGAATCACAGGTTTGTACAATAAAACTATTTAATATAATTAAAGATAACATCCCTTTTATTTTTGTTTATTAATTGGTAAATTAAACATGGAAGTAGTGGCCTAGTGGTTAAGTTTCGATATCGAATCGATTTGAATCGATTTTAATTGCATGTTTCGTTAAACGCTACTGTGTCTCTTACAGCTGGACATGACAGACTTCTACGACGACGACTACGACGATCTCGACTCCGACTCCGACGAAGATCTGGAGGGCGGGGAGGGGGACGGCGACGATAGTGGCAATGGGGAGTCGTGACCGCTACCGGCCGCTAAGCGTGTACGGACTATGCGACCGCTATGAACACCACACACAAGCGGTGGGCGATTGTTTTTAAAAATAATCAAATAATCAGACGTGATCGCGTAACAATAATTTTTTTATTAACAATCTAGGCTTAGTTTTAAAAAAATCGATAATGGCTTTGGTCGGTTATCGGTTTATTCGATGTTAATGTTCGAGAATCGTATGAAAATAAACTCAAGGTTGAGGTAAATGGGAGCGTTTACTCAAAGCCATAGTCGAATAAATCGATACACCGTTTGTCCTCTCATTGTTGAATGGTAATCGAAAAAATTTCATAGTTCGATTACAATCGAACAAATATCAACTAACTTTTGAATAGTTTGTTAGTAGAACAATTGAATAGTTTGTTAGTAGTAAAAATCGCCCATCGTTACCACACCTAACTTTACACATGTTTATTCAGAAGGCTTGGATAGGTCTTGGTTATGTTACACACCAACAGACATGGATATAACGAGACATGTCTAAATAAACTGCTGGTAGGCCACAATTAAAGCTTGAATTATATTATAGTTATTAATATTAACACAAATACACACTTCGGCGATTTAAATTGAGATTTTGTTTCCAAAGTGTATAAACATTCTAATTTAGTTACCAAGAACTATTCAGTCAATTTTTTGTTTCTGCCGATAACTTTAGTACAAACATTCATTGTCTATGAAAACTTAAGCATTACTGAGTAATTTGCCACGAGTTAGATTTTGCCATTATGGTTTTTTTTTAAATTGTATGTATATTTTGCCGTACTGGTTCTTGTAACATTAGGATTTATATAGTAAAATAAAATAATTATACGAATTAGTAATTTTTTAATAACACCATTTTTTTTTTTATTCAAAATATTAATTACAGTTTTTATACGCGCAATCTTTACCAGATTTTAGTGTTATTAAATCTAGCATGCTCTTTTCATACGGAAAAAGCCAAAGAAACCTTACAAAAATAATACTTTTAACAATTCAAATAATAAAACGATCTTTAAGATTAAATTTAAATTACTGTTTCCAAGATTTGAGCTTTTTGGCCGGAATATTTAGACTTATTTATCACAACTTGTATTATATCACATAATCTACCTATCTTGTACCCTAAGGGCTTAAGACATCAGTACATCACTAATTAATTACCTGTAAATGAGACATAAAAGTGATAACAGCACTATTAGATGACCATACTTTTGGTAAGTTAAGAATTTATCTATGTCTACTTAATTATATAAAACCTAGATTTTTTCAATTAGTAGTGTATGCTATTATATGTGGTATAAAAATAAAAATAACGTTAGGTTTATTATTATTAATATTAATATAAAGGTCCGTACTGTATGCATGAGCTGTATAGATTGATTTTAAACACGTAAGTAATTTAAAAATTAATCATACCAATGCCAAGAGTTTTGCTATAGATGTGTTTTGTATCTTATTATTTTTATTGTAACTCAATAAAACATATTTTCTTCAATTCATGTACTTTTTAATTAATATTTCGTAGATATTTTACTTTTTTTATTACATAATATTATGTGTGAAACAAATATAAAGTGTTGTTGGAGAATTGCAATCAATGCATTAATGTATAGTTTCTTAACCATTAGGTATATATATACTTTAATGATGTTGCATGAATGTAGCTGAACAAATTTGCCTTATATAATAAATACTAACAACTATTAATAGTGTGTTAAATAACATAGAAAATTGTGAAGAGATAACATTATTTCTTTGAATTGTATTACGACTGTCATCGCCTTATGGTGCAATTTTTTTTAATGTAATTTTTTTACATCACATACTAACTTTACCAAGCTATTGGTAAATTTTGTTCAAAAGTAAAAGTTATACACATATATGCTGTACAGAACATTAAATTGGTAGGTACTTTTAACGTTTTCAGATTTAGGTTCGAAGCTCAATATCTGTATGTCAATACGAACGCAATATAATAAATGTAAATTAATAAGCAATATAGAAACATGCTGATTTACGATATATTTATTTTGAATACACTTTATTTATAAAATGATACATAACATTAGAATGTGTACAAGCTGATTAGTGAAACACGCCGTATTTAAGATTATAATCAATTAGTACATTTGTATATGTATAGTAGTACACAAACGAAATTATTTAAGTAAAAAATTAATTTTAATGTTTAGTATGCACTAAGTGAAATTAGAAAACGTAAGTATGGCTTAGGATTTTAAGGGAGAATTATCTTTCTTGCCAGATATGGCGTAACTATAACTGAAGCAGAAATGTTATCCCTATCTATTGCACCTCAAACTGATGTATCTCTGCTGTTCACGTCAGGGTCAGGCAAAAAGTAGGAAAACCGAATACGCTACAGAAAATTTGAAGTAGTACAGATAAAAATTACGGGCTGCTGTTACATTATTTTGCCATTTCCGGGACATTATGTCTTGCCTCTTGTATGTCCTCAACATTTATTCATACTTGATTTAAGTTTGAATCAGTGCTACCTACTTTGTGATGTAGAAATGTGGGTGCTTTTTTACGTTTTTGTACTGTTCTGAACTATTCACGCCCTCGGTCTTAACTTTGTTTATTTGGTTTAACAAAAAACTAAACTTGTTACTAACTATTCTTACCTACCCACTTAATAATATCACACGTGTCTGTTTTTTACTAGAATTTATTAACAACAAATAAAATATGACAACTACGCCAAATCCACAAATCTATATTATTAGCTACTTTACTTAAGTATATGATTGGACCTATTCTAGTGTTTGTATATACTATATAATCAAATTTATAAGCGCGTCCGATACTTATCAATATAATTTAGAGTAAGTTACGATAAGGAGTTTGGAAAGCTATTGTAGTGAAATTCACGTGAATGTTAATTGCATTACGATATTCAGAAATAAAGCATATATTATGTTTCGATGCTAATTTGTTATTTATTTTAATTCCAAAACAAATACATTTTTTCAAAAAGTGATGAAACCAGAAAATCTCGTCAAAGAAATCAAAAAGATTTTTTAATTTGATACATTACATTCAAAAGTAGAAGTTTCAAACAGTAAGCAAAATAAATGGACATTGGTTTTGATGTAAATCCGGACGGAAACAAATTAATGTTAAAATATATTCCATAAATAAATGCGTACAATGTACTTCTTTTAAAAAGGTATTACTATTTGAGTATTTCTATGTAATCTGTCTAATGTAAAAAAACTTTATCTATGGTCCAATAACGTTATGAAGTGTCATGTCAACTTGTCAACATTGTCAACAATGATCAAAATTAAACTTCACAATGTTCACATCACAAACTTGAAATTGAAACTTGTGAAACTAGTAAACTATAATAAATTAATAACTAATAAGGAACGGAATCTAATGGAAATGAAGTTGTCCTTGTTTTGTAACTTGTATAGAGGAAATTAATTTTATTGTAACTAAAAGAGAAATAGGCTTCTAGTTTCTGAAAGACGAAATATGTTAATGGGTATTTAGTTCTTTTTATCGTCTAAAACGCTGAACAATGAGCTACTTAAGTGATTTGTCGCAGTCAAGTGAATATTTGAGTTTTAGGAGTAGTATTCCTTTACGGAAAGTTGTTGTTGATTCAGACGGTTCCAAGGTAAACAATCTTGTCAAGTTGATAACACTTATTTATTTTAATTTGAAGTTATATTTTTACAAAGTATTTTTATGTTTTCGGTGTTTTTAATTTAATTTTAATAATCCGTCGTATATTTTAAGGCTTGGAGTATATTTGACAGTGGTCCGAAATCTGTGAACTGTCCTTTAATATGTTTGCCGCCAGTCTCTGGTACTGCAGACATATTCTACAAGCAGGTGATGGGCCTAGCTTCCAGAGGAGTAAGGGTTATTGCTGCAGAGCCTCCTCCATACTGGAATATGAAGGAATGGTGTGATGGCTTCAAAAGACTCATTGATTATTTAGAATTGGATAAAATCCATATCCTGGGTGCTTCATTAGGTTAGAAAACATGATTATCTTATTGTAAAGATAAGAAAATATGTTTGAGTATATATAATTAAGCTATAGAATACACAATGCCCAGTAATTAAATTACTTAATTGGCTGTTCAGCTCATACCCATGGTTCATACATTCTTTAGTACACTTAATACTTATTTATTGTAATTACTTTTGAAATAGTATGTGATTTGTTGGGTTGAGACCTGCCTTTTTTATTTAAAGAAACGTAAAAGAATCACATATTACTTCATAATATCAATTGCACTGTCATTTACAGGTGGATTCATCGCTCAAAAGTTTGCAGAAACAACAAGGAACTGCCCTAGAGTTGCTTCTATAATCCTTTGCAATTCATTCACTGACACCTCTGTATTTGAGTACCATGACTCTGCTGCTTTATTTTGGCTCCTACCATCTTTAGTCCTCAAACGAATGCTTATGGGAAACTTTACAGCTGATAAAGTTGACAAGAGAATTGCAGAATCAATTGATTTTATGGTTGAACGGGTAAGTGTTTTAAAGGTAAGCTCTGCTTGCTGAAGTAACACCACCACTTCTATTGAACTTCTGTGAAGCAATATCCGTGCTGTGCAACTCGTATGTATTGAGACCATCAGGTTTCCATGGGAATCAACCATCTTAGTCTTTAGAAGTAGCAATGCATCTGAGCTCAGGAAGGAATGAAATTATTTGGTTAAATATTGCTGTCTATGGGTTGTAGAGATATAACTGTTTGCTACTATCCTATAAAAAGGTTCTAGATCGATAACGGGTTTTAATAGTAAAAAAAATTCACTTATTCATAACACTAGCAACTTTAGTGTTGCTTAAAAGTCTTAAAGCTAATAAGCCTTTTTTTAGTCACCCATTTGATCTTATATACTATTTTTAATGTTAATTTTTTTTAGTTGGAATCCTTAACACAGTCAGAGTTAGCGTCAAGATTAACTCTTAACTGTTCACCATCATATGTCCTGCCGCAGCTTCTGAAAGACATACCTATCACTATAATGGATGTTTGGGACGAGAGTGCTCTAAGTTCCAGAGTCCGGGAGGATCTACAGAAGTCATATCCTCAAGCAAAACTAGCACATCTAAAAAGTGGTGGAAACTTCCCCTATTTGAGTAGAAGTGATGAAGTTAACTTGTACTTATTGGTAAGGAAGTGTCCATAATAAATTCAGATTTACTATGCACTAATGCACCTTTGATGCAGTGGTTGGCCATCAGCTTCATATCGTGTAGAAGCTGAAGACTAATATTACAATTAAATGCCTTTTGTATTTGAAAATATTATGTTGTATTATTCTCCATACGTCAATAAATCTATTTGGATTTTATAGTCTCAGTAAAGGCATTAATATAAAAATCTTTTTTTCAGAACTATTAGGCATAAACTGCTTATTAAATAAATATTTATAAAATAATTGCTTTTTTTTTTTTAATTTCAGATCCATTTACGACAATTTGATGGTACTGATTTATCCGCTTCATACCTCAGTTTGCACAAAATGCCTGCCAATACCCCATCTGAAGAAGCCTCTGTTAGCTATTTCAATCAAAGAGATAAATTTGTAAAAATAGCTTGAAGTGATTGTTTTGTTGTTATTATATAGACTCTGAAAACTAGATGTAAGTGCCAAGTTAAAAATACTATTACTTTGTATTTCTTACATTATTAAAAAAAGATATAGGAATTATGTTTTGTATCCTCAATTTATTTTATAAACTATTTTAAGACTCAAGTATATAAGCAAATGTAAAAATTATTATTTGTATGGGGCTATAAAAATATACAGGTATCATTATACATACTCTTATAAATATATTTTTGTATGAAATATTTGTTGATTTCATTTTGTAAGCTGTAACGCGTATTATGAGTGGTAAATTTAATTTTCATAATACGTATAAGTCGAGACCTATCATAATAATTTTGCGTTCAAGAAAGAATGTTTATAAACATCAAATCTGATAACGTATTCAATTAATATTCAATTTTCATTCTAAACATGCATAATATAAAGCCCCTTGCCGCGTGTATTTGTATAAACGCGCTAAAACTAAACAAGCTAGTGTCAAATAAAATATTCGTTCTGCTATAAGTATATACCTAACATATCAAATGAACATATTAAAAAGATTTGAGGTAGTTAAGTATGTTGATAAGGGTTGATGGCCCTTTTATCACCCTCAAGACAGATATCAATGATGGATTTCTCCACATTAAAAGTACGTAAATATATTTTCAGCATAATTTTATTTAACAAGAAGCATGTCTACACTTAACAATCCTATATTTCTTTCTCTATATAACTTTGCTGCTGTTTCTTTTTTTCCTTTTGCTTTTGCAAAGCTTTTTCTCTTTCTTCATCGTCTGAATAATACTCTGCTAAACTGTCATCTTCATTGGGCACAGGTTGTCCAGCCATTGTCGTACCCTTTTCAGATTGCAAATTTAATTTTAGCAGAGGATCATCTAGCATTATTTCTGGTATTATTGGCTCCCCATAGGATGGGGAGGATTTCGTGTTATGTGCTGTTACTGCAGAATATATTGACATTGCCTGCAAAAAAAAAGTAGAAATTGGAGATGAGTCAAACCCATTCCTATAAGAGATTGATAAGGTAAGGAACCTTCTGGAAGGTTGTTAAACACTCATAATAAATTCACCTGAGCGACTAAATTGGAAACGTCTCCTGCGTTAGCGGGCAAAATGAGAGTGTTATTAGTGCGTGCCAGTTTAGTGAAGGCAGCCACATACTGCTCTGCCAGTGTAAGTGACGCTGCGTGCTTGCTATCCTGCACAAAAAAAGTAGTAAATAATGGTCTGCTATTTTCGATTGGAGCTACCTCTTTTCGTAAACATCATTAATATTATTTATTATTATTGATTATTAAATAAAATAGATTTCTGGTACATACTGGATTGGCGAGCGCACTAGCGATGAGCCTGAGACCGCGCGCGCGAGCCTCGGCCACTGCGAGCATGGCGTTAGCTTCACCAGAAGCTTTATTAATCTGCTCCTGCTTCTCAGCCTCTGAGAATTCATAACACTTAATAGTTACATTATGTGTTACATGCAACAAGTATATAGGAATGCAGTAGGCTTTAACTTCAAATACGATTTTATTTTTTATGAATTATGTAAAGTTTAATAGATGTTCAAGGGACATCATTCAATAACCTAGCAAATATCCCATTTTTTAAAACAAAACAGATATATTCCTTAATTGTTCAAAAAGTATATCATAACTTAACTAAAACTTCAAATGTACTACTTATACAAACCAGAGGCTAGTATCCTGGACTGACGTTTGCCCTCAGCGACATTAATATCTGCGGCACGAACTCCCTCTGACTCCAGAATCGCGGCGCGCTTCCTACGTTCGGCCTCTACTTGCATCTGCATGGCTTCGTGTACACGGGTTGGTAGCTTTATATCACCTGATGAGAGTATTGGAATAGACATCAAAATGAACACTATACTACACTGACGTATCTGTCAGGTGATAAAACGTTCACCCAGACTGGGAACAGAAATCTAAATTCATCATTTAAAAATCTAGGGTTTGATTCCCAGATGTCGATAGATATCTGACATTATAACCATTACACCTACATGGGTAGTCAAAATAAAAACATATTTATTTACTTCAAATGACATTACTTATGAGTAATGAGTATTATGTATACTTAAGCAAGATCATTATTTTTATAAGTTAATAATAATAGTTCACTATCTCAAACTTATAAGAACATTCAACTCTTACATTTACATATTACATTAAATAAACAATGATACATAGAAGATTTTTATTTTATTAAAGTTTACTTTTCAAAACACTCACGGATCTCATATCGAAGGCAAGCAATACCCCATGCTTCACTGGCTTTATTTATTGAGTCCACTATTAAAACATTCAGAGACTCCCTCTCCCTGAAGACCTTATCAAGAGATATCTTGCCGAGCTCCGAACGCATAGTAGTCTGCGCCAGCTGCGTTATTGCAAATTCCGGATCTTCTACCCCATAAGATGCTGAAAAGTTTTGTTCCATTTATGTTACATTGAATCAATATAGTAATAACCTTCAAAAAGATAATACATTTATAAAATTCAAGATCTTCAGAATAAAGAGAATTTTGATAGATTGCTCTGGCAACACAGGAAGTAGTATCACAGCCAATCTTTCGTGAAGCAAATTGTGTGTGTTTATGTGTCTGATAGTAAACTAATGATAGCATTAGCTCATAAAAAGGTACTCTATAAAAAATTAAAACAATAAATTTCAAGCTTCTTTTTGTAATTAGCCAAAAAATATTAATTTCTCACCAAGATATGGGTCTACAATACGGAGATATAATACACCATCAATGCTGAGTGTAACATTGTCAGATGTGATTGCGCTCTGTTTTGGCACATCTATGGCAATTTCCTTCAAACTTTGTACATATTTTATTTTGTCCAAAATTGGCCACAATAGATTCAGACCAGGTTCAAGTAACCTGTGAAATTTACCCATACGCTCCACTATCCATGCCTGAAATAATTCAATGATGATTCAAATGTTTTTAATATAAAATAAATCTTTTTACATTACAAAAGGTATGGAGAATTAATCTCTACAAATAAAATGTATGAAATTTGCTTCAAGAATATATCCAATTATATAAAGGAAAACATCAAGATACAATTTTAAGTAGAAACAATATGAAAAAGACAGATTATTCATTGAATAAATTCTGCAATGTACTGACTATCAAAAGCGTCAAAAGTTGTGCGTAACAGCAATATTTTATGAAGAATTATGACTTTTCACTAATATCATACAATAAACATACAACTAACCTCTTGTTGTGGAACAAACATAATAATTGTATTTAATGGAGTTGTTGAACGGCTTCTCGTGGCAGTGATCCCGTACAGAAACCTTGCTTCATTTTGATACTCTGACTTGAAAACATTCTGAAAATAACAGGAGTAACCAGTAACCACACAGTCTATCGCAATTTTTAACACTGCCATTTCTTGGTAGAATACTCACTTTTAACGGAAGAGCTCTAGAGAATAAAAATTTGGAACGCGTAAACATATTAGAATGCGTTTTTAATTACTTTCTGAGTTATTAATTTAATATTTCCTTTTTATGTAAACGAATTTCGTGACCCATACTTATTTTGACATTGGCATTGACTGACATTGATTGTATTTGTTAGTGTTACCAGTACCCAGTGCTCTTTTCGAAAAGTAACTTTTTCACAAGAAAAGTAATGTATTGTATATTGATTGCCTATGTTAGGTTAATTAAAGACCTTTATAGTTTTGACTAGCTGACCCCGCGAACTTCGTACCGCATATAACATAAAAAACTAAGGGGTGGACCACGCTTAACATTTAGGGGTATGAAAAATAGATGTTGGCCGATTCTCATAGATACCGGATAAGCACAAAAAATTTCATCAAAATCGGTCAAGCC
>DWQK01004775.1:0-10131 GCA_018231225.1 Noctuana stator | reverse complement strand
CTAATGTAATGTTTTTGGACATGTATTAATTTGTTTACAATTCAAATATAATGAGATGAAATTATCATTACATAGATAAAAACAAGTAACTGGTCGTTATTATTATAACTGCTGTTATATTTTGACGTGCGAATGAAAATTCAATTCAGTTACGCAAATTTAAACATACATTTCACACATTGAAGTCCATTGTAAATAGTGGACAATAGACTATTCCTGAGTAACTTAACGAGTTAAACAAAATGACAGAAGCTAAAACAAATAGCCGAAACTAATTAAACAAAGTGAACGAACGAGTCAGCAACAAACGATTGCGATAACAACATTAATGTTAATTTGTGTTCAACGCTCGTGCACACGCTCTTTGCACCTGCCATTGTGTGCGTTCCGACTGTGAACTTTGAACATCACTTATATCATTTACAGCCCTATAAAAACTTTAAAAATATGTTGATAATAATTAATTTAAACATTATGAATTCCTTTTGATTATACTCGCCACCGTATACATTTATGAAACGTAGTATAAAAGTAGTGGTAGTATGAAATGGTAAGATTGGATTTCTTATTTTCTAACTTCATCGTCGTTGAGAATCGAACCGTGGACTAGAAGTAATAAGACGAAACTTAATTATAACGAATATCATAAAGAACAAAATGGAGGATACATATTGAAAGTTCATTGCAAAACAGTGACCTTTGTCGTGTATTGTAAATCAAACATTCTTCAGTTGGTAGTAAGCAATACCAGCTACTCTCTTGCAAGTGCCACCGCGTGTCCGCAAGAAACACAAACACTAACTACAACACTTGACCTCTAATCGTTTCAAAACGACAAAAGAGTTGAAAAAATAATCGGTGTCATTGTAACATTTTTATGTATGTACTCGTTACTGAAGCGAGTAAAAATCAATACAACTATTTCAAATGCAACGATTAGAAATAAACAACAATGTTTTAAGGTATTATAATTTTATCAAATTTACCAATTGGAAATGACAATGACTCATGGAAATGACAATAAAAATCAAGTAGCAATTTGAGGGCACTTCGGTTTAGTGAGTTCAGCCATCAAATCGATACGATACAACTTTTTCACATAACCGGATTTTACTTTAACAGTCATTCTAGAATTGCAAATAATTTACTGATAAATTGGAATTCAATATAAGCGAATAGATTTAAAAATCTATGCGATTTAAAAAATTTTAATGCAGCTAATTCTGTAATTTAAAGATTTTATATACCTACTCTATAATAATTTTGGCTAATACAAGTTTTTCTGTTAGCAGTCGATTTGCAGGCACCATTTAAATAAATATACAAATTAACGACTAATTATAACCTATTAGGCACGCAGTAAACCTGCTTATATGACTGTTGCTCCACGTCGGAATTATCCTTCGGCAAGTGGAGCGATGGAGCAACCGATACTATATCGCGTAAAGATCAGTAAACCACCGACATTATCGTTACGACTATAGAAATTCACGGGAAACTAATCTCTATACTGTTGATGCAAGGACCGGAATGGGGTGAATAGATAAAACAATAAATCATTTAAGCATCATTACTTGATAGATCGCCTCGTACATAATGGGCCGCATGTTACAACTGCGCCGGTAGTGCGAGCTGTCGTGCCACTACCTACTCTAAGTCATACTAGTACTTGTATCTCAATGCGTGATTTGGCGACGTACCTACTTACAAAATATTGAGACACGAAGTTGGTTACGATTGCTGAGTTTATGACCTGATGGGGATATCAAAGACAGCAATGTTTGCATGCAAAAATATGAATTACGTCACTATTTTATGTCTATTAACGAGCGTAAATGACAGCACTTAACCCAAATAGTATTAAACGTTTTGTTGTAACGTGTTCAAAGCAATAAAGATTTGAAATAAAACACTCAACTTCTACGACATGTTTGTTAAACGCTTAAAAATATTAATCAGACATAATTAATCTATAATATTAGGTCTGATGTTTATCGAGACTATGAAAAGTTTCCACGTGGCAGACAAGCGGAACCTTGATTGTTAAGGTTCGTATAAGTGCACTTCAGTGTCCAGTGTTTGCATCCAATTCAATGGGTCACGCAATATAACTTCTATTTATTATGGTAACTAGCTCCTAGCTATATTATAATAAAAAATGCAGGATAATATTTCTTTAATTAATCAATGCACAATTTACCGTATTGGTACAAGTATATTTCAGTATATTAAAAATGATTTTACTTCCTCGTTCAAAGTTGCGATAAATCGTGTTGATATTGTAAACTACATTCGTTTATTTTATGACGTTCCGTTGTTGCAGCGAGAATTCTCCCTCTTACGGACCCTTATAACCTTGATTCTTAAAGTCTTGTTAAAAAAATACAAAATGATATTTTTTGTTTTTGCAAAAATCCGTGCTGTGACGATCATTTGGATATGCCCAGCACTTAAAATATAAAAACGATGTAAACTCCTCGTAATATCTTTAAATGGTATAATGACAAATCTATTTAATTTTATTAGCCAAAACGCAAATAAGCCATACTTTTTGTGCGAGTTACCTAATTATAGACTGCCACAAAAAACTACGAATTGCCTTTCAAACCGGAAGAGTCCACATTGCCGCAATCACTACAAATTGTTTAGCAGAACACTACTAGGTGGCGCTGTGTGTGTGCAGAACCAGTTTTAATTATTACAATAATTATAACTTTAATGCTTTATTGTAAATACCACATCTGTAATTATAAAAGAAAAATAAATAAAAGGCTTTAATAATTAAAAATATCAGCACTAATTATGAAGTGAAGACAATGTTCGTTAGTATTATATTTGCAATGCAAGCGAATCATTTATAATCCCACGGTCTGACACAGGTTTCTATAAAGATGGGCCTTTGTAAAAATAAATAATGAACGAAAGAGTTGAAAAAATTGTTCAGTAGTTGATGTATAGACATACGGTGCATTATAAAAGGGTAACGTGTGCGTGTCTGTCTTGAATAATAATAATAGCTTATTATAAAGCAAGTAAATGGATTGCATTCTTAGTGATTATGACTCAATGGACTACCATTGTTCCATTTATTTATAACATTACTCAATTATAGAAGCAAAAAGTTATACACACGGCAACTAAGAACCTTTTTCATTGTATTGAAAATTGCATTGTTGCAAAAAATAATAGTAATTTTATCAATTTTATTTCATATTTTTATAGGTGTGTAATTTGTAAGTCAGTAAAAACTAACCCAGAAGTGGTCCACGGGAGACTCGACGGAGATCTCCAGTTGGCGTTAACAAAAATGACATCACAATTTACATCACGTGTTTAATTTGTCGCTTTACATCATTTGCGGCATATTTGAGCATACGATTTGCATTTGAACGGCGCAAATGAGCGAAATCTGCATAGCGGTTGTCGAAACACTAGCGTTACCAATTGAGTCAGGAAAACCAGCTGCGCTGGAGGTCATGGGTGGTCGACCTCACTGATCTGTTACAAAATTGACCCTATGTTAGTTTAAGGATTTTTAATGTGTTCTAGAGTTCTAGACTATACATAAAAATAGCAGTCGGACGCAATTGCAATGCGGGTGACTCGATACATTCTTGTTTTAACTAATACTAGTTAAATTTTGCGTGAAAGTCTTGTGTATAAAAATATAGGTCCCAAGAAAAGTTCAATTTCTTTTTATTATTCTCAATTTTTTATGTAATTCTTTTGTTTTAATGATTGACGAAACAAAAATAAAACAGCTTTTGTTTAGAACCGACAATCTAGTTGGCGCAGATCAGGCGTGAAATTGATAATAAATTGTTTATTTTTCGAATAAGATTTTGTTGCATTTTACTACGAGTTTGCTAGAAATGAAGAGGCTCGGGGATAGAAAGGTTTAACTAGAACCTCCTTGTTCCAGTGTCAATTAGGTATTATGTTCGATATCCTTCATGTTTATATTCTTTCATTGGCAACCCTGCGTCAGTTACATTGGTGGAAAAACCCAAACACCTCTCACTTCACTCAATTTTAAATCTATAACTACTGTGCGAATAAATTATAACGTGGTACTTGGCTGCTACATTTTAATTTATATTCGGAAATGTCAATATTATAAAAAGAGTATTTAAGCGTGGATAATCTCGATGAATAATTATCATAATTAAATATATTCTATTATATCAACCATTGTATCATTATAAAATGTATATGCATATACCGGACGGTGGAATGTCTTGCCTCCCATCTCTATATAAAAGTAACAATCTGGACTTCCTTCAGAAAATGGCACCTATGGTGTTTGAATCTGTTCTTATATTCATTAGATAAATTTGAACATTTTGAACGCAAGGTTTTCGTGTTTCCGGAAGTTCCGCGGCGGTTGCCCAACCGCGCGTGCAACAAGCTGCGCTTCAACATGCACGCTGCTCCATTTTATGCAAACCAATTAGGTTAATGCACAATTGCACAGTGCGTTTGCAAAGATAAATATTGAATAATGACCAGAAAATACTTACCTTAGCTCGAGGAACTTGAAGCTGATTTATTTGTAGGCGATGTCCACTAAAATCCATTGTAAGGATCCATTGATTAGAATTTCACACCTTTTCTACAACATTTACATACAAGTAGTTACATAAAAGTTGATTCTTGTGGTTGATTTCATATGGTGTTGACGAAATTTGATTTGTATAGTTTTAATGTTAATTATTGTCACATTTCACATCGTACTTGCGAGATGTAAACCACGATTTTTTGGCTTTTCAAAGCTCACGATATTTCGGAACAATTAAATGTACCAAGTTCACGGGTAGACTGAAGATTACGGGTGGATGACAATTCTATTGTTGGCAAACAAAACGATCTACCCTCTTTATTATTATTTTTCTACAACTACTACTAATTGTCAAATTCGAACAAAATCGAATTCGAATAAGTCACGGCAAAACACAGTATTCAAATTTCAAATTCAAATTTTGTGGATGAACGTCAAATAATACGGTACATCGGCTTTAGGCGCGTTTTGGCTGCGGCAGGCCGGGAGAAAACAGCCGGCGGAAAAAACTCTCGGCACTCCTTTAAAATCAAGTGTATAAATTAAAAGTTTATTAAGTATACTTACTCGTATCTTAGTTAAGGAAAAAAACTATTTCTGTACGTCTATACAATTTCCGACATGTTGTCTTTCCAAATTTTGAACATTACTTTTTTAATTTGTTATTTTATGTATGAAATGAAAACAATGAAAACAAACAATAAAATTGAAAACAATAGATTTTTATTGAATTTCGAAATTGATAATTTCACTTTATTTTATTGAAACGGAAGCAATTTGTCTGGCAACCCTGAGCGAAGAGCGACTTACAAAGTAGGAATGAGAGCAATGATTTGGCATTGCGCAACCACCGCGCTACGTACAATAATTTTATTGATATTCATTACATTAATATATTACCGGAAGTACACATTCAAGTTTATTTCTTCATGGAGTCGATTAGACTGTCGAAAAGCTAATCATATACATCGAGTACTGCCTACGTATTGTTTCATTACGTAACTATCGAGAACGCTTAGAATATGCAATAATCAGTATTCTATAGACGAAGCAATTACGTTATGTAATAAATTCGTGATGTGCTCTCTTTTAACTGTTGTTAGAGTGTTTATGTTTCAATTATTGCGCCACTATCTTAAGTACATACTCGTATCAGTCTGCGTAGTTGTAACTGCTTAGAACCATGGGGCTCTCAGAGTGTAGGTACATCAGTGAGTTATACCAAAATACCCGAAATTTTAAATATTCTTCTGGAATCTAAACCAAATTACTTATGTATATTATGTCTTACTGTTAAGCTTTAATTTGCTGTTGGTTTTAATTATGTACTTTCACAATTTTTTATATTACCTAACTCTAACTCCAAAAGTGAGATGTTTAAACAGTATATCTGTTACTGCTTAGTGCCAGACGTTCGCGTTAAATACTTTATCATTAAGAGTTTTAATGGTGAAGTGCAGAATCTTTCATCAGATGGTACCAGATCGATGGGCACAAATATTATGTAGTTAAGTAAGTTATTTAGAAATAGTCTTAAATACTTAAGTTACGGGAATAGGTTAATTTCATAATACAATTCTTTTTTAGTTTCTCCATTGGTTTTACAGTTTCTTGGTGCATGACCTGCATGACTATTTATACAGAATTACAGTAAGAATGGTCACAACGAATTAACAATTAAGTAAACCTTGGCTTTTGCAAAGTTCGGACTAAACTGTAATGTGCGCCCTTAACATTATAGCATTTACAAAATTACGGTTAACATGTTTAAATTGCAAGAAATGTAAAGGTCGGATAATCTGGTCGTATTTTTATATTTAACAGTTATTTTTCCACGAACAGCACGCTGTTAAATTGATTTATTCATTCAATTCAACTTATACATATTCGTATTGCATTCGGGTACTTTATTACATTATGTTTTTTAGATGTCTTTCGAAACTTGGAAAAAGAAAAATTCAGTATTAAAGTTGTGTAAACGTCTATAAAACGAACATTCCTCATAATAATTGCGTTACGCGTATAGATGTAATATTAAACGTTACACACGCTATTAATTCGACCGACTCTTAACAACGCGAACGCGGCATGACATAAACGTTGCAAGTTGAATAACCACTTAAATGCCAACGAA
The DNA here is from genome assembly GCA_018231225.1 of Noctuana stator. Taxonomy (NCBI): domain Eukaryota; kingdom Metazoa; phylum Arthropoda; class Insecta; order Lepidoptera; family Hesperiidae; genus Noctuana; species Noctuana stator. Next base: position 3,439 of record DWQK01004775.1, on the reverse strand, counting down.
CAGCTTGCCCCGATGTTTTAATACCTAAGGTCAAAGGTTCCACTTCACGTGTCTAATAATTTAGTCATTCGTTATTGGGAAATTTTGTTCGTTTGACCTGTCAGCGTTCTTAAAATGGCGAACCTATCCAACTTTGCCCTTTTAGTTCCATAAATGACTATAGATTTAACTAGGTATATAAATTAAGATATTTCTACAATTTTTATTATCAAGAATTACCCGCCTCTCGCTGGTGTAAATAAAACAAAATCCTTATAACATTTACAATTTGTATGACTAATAATAATCCTTATACAATTTGTATGACAAAAGCTCAACAGCTATAAAATGTTCACCTTCTCTTGTAAACGCTCAAATTTTTTATACTAACGGTATTAATATTTACAGGTGACACACGTTCTTGGCAAGAGGCAAGAGAAAATAAAAGAGAATAACAGAAAGTAGCTAGAAGGACAATGAGGAGTGCAGTATTATATTTGGCGTTGGTCGCGTTGGCGACGGCCGCGCCCGCGCCCGAGCCGGCGCCGCAGCCCGACCCCGCGCCCGCCCCCGAGCCCGCCGCCGCGCCCGCCGACGACAACAGGCCAGAGATCATCGAGATCATCGCGCCCGCTGCCAGCGCACAGGTAACACTCTTCTTCCCACAAACATCAATGGTAAATTCATTATCAGTCATTAATGTAGTAGAACTGAACAATTACGATGGACTTATATGATTACAAGTGCTAAGTAGACGCTTCACTCCTGAAATTCTTCTGACAAACTGCTCCTGTCACACGAAATGTATATAACAAGAACTGATATATTATCACAAAAACCAAAACCAACTGTAAAATGGCACAACTCAAAAGTAAAACCTCATTTTTATCTTTGGCAATACTAAAATACGAGTTCTGTCATAAAACTCTGACAAAACACAAAAACGCAATCGAGGCGTGTTCTCGCACAACAGAACTGTGGGGTCTTCTCAGCTGTCGCAATTTCCAAAGTGAAAAATTGATGTTTAGTAGAAATAGCCATTTAGTTACTCGTACTTCTGATTACCTATTAAGGTGTCGCCACACCTTTTGTGTAGTGTCGACAATTCTTTACGACGAATTACGACTTCACCTACTTTCTTACAAATCGGCTTTTAATTGAATTTTAAGGTTTCATCTAATACGGTTACAGACGTCTAACGTTCTAGTTCTATTATCCTATTTAACGTTATGAGTAAATTTAAAACTATTGGAACATAATATTGCTTGAACATATTTTGAGATATACAGGAATGTTAACATTCTAGAATATGGATAGTACTTTAAACAACTGTTTTATATTTGTTCATTTGTTTTATCTTAAGTATACAGTTCCAAAACGATCTTAATAAGTAGCCTTTCAATCTAGGAGGGAGATAATTCGATTGAATCTATGCTTTTTTGCTAAACCGCTATACGATAAGAGGTTGATAATGTTGTTATAGATTACTTACTAGCAAGGAATAACAAATTCCTCAGAGAGCTCGTTAGCTAACGTTGAGAACGCGGCCGCCCTCGTTGCTCAGGCAAGCGTGCCGGTAATAAGCCAATGCTATGCAGTGTATGGACTACCGACCACAAGTGCCAGTAGTGCCGGCACTACACGCTTTATGCAAATTAACACTCACTTACATTGTCTTCGTTTTGCATTACGTAAGTTAGCAAATGGAAAATTTGAGTACCTACTAATAAATAAAAATCCCCGCAGATTACTAATAAGACATTGGTTGTGATGAAAAAATGTGTTGTAAGCCGCCAGACTAGGGCAAAATAGAAGAGTTCATTGATGAGGAAGCAGATGCACTAACTTACCACACATTTCGTGATTACAAAACATGAAATCCTACAAAATCCAAGCGAAGTATTTTGGCAAAACACAAGGTCTTGTAATTTCGCCATGGATGCAAATTGCGAGCACATTGCACCGTCACAGGCGGTTGCGTCGACACTCGAGGGGCAAATCATTGTATCGCGTGTCCCTAACAGTGTCTCTATCTGTAAAATAATTAGACGCTAATTGTCTTCTTTCGTAATGGGAATGATGGCTCCAAACGACTTATTGCTGTGTCATCTTGCAGGTTAAACATTTTACTCGTTAATTACTATAATATAATATCCCTTCTGTTTGAACTTGCCACAAGGCTTTTAATCGGCAGGTTGAAAACAGCGATTATACCTCCCCATGAGAAATATATCAGTACTATCACCTGTAACTTGGTCCTCTATGCTTTCTCCTTGTCAATTTAGCATCAGGTTAACACGCAAAAGTAAACACACAGAAATTCTCCTTCTTAACACTTTCCAAGACACTTTTATGCTTGTCTATTTGTCTAGCTTCATCTCACAAAAGATTTTTGCATTACAGGAAACGCTAGCTACTCTGAACCTGGGCGCGCCCGGCTCCGACCTCAGCGAGCGCAACAAACGCACCATCGGCATCTTGCGACAGCTGTTCCCCACTCTCACTCAGGTATGTCTAAAAACAAGTGCTTCTTCATAAGTTAAACACTCTGTCATGTTCGAAATAACATTGTAATAAATGTGTAATACTGTTTGGTATTCCGTCATATAAAAACCAAAAGAGCAGATCATTATGATAAAACAATAAAAATCGTGAAAATATTATTTATTTTTGGACTTTAGACGATAAAATTTAAAATCTGAATGACGACAATCATTTTGTATGTGACCTTGACCAAACAATAATATATTCGAAATAAATTATACAGTAATGAAGGTTTACTTTGGTTTCATAAGCAGAAGTGTACACTTTAATGGAAATGTCTAATCAATTAGAACTTAATTAAGACAGTAAAATCTTTCCAACTTTTGGGCGCATTAACTGAATTATATTTTAATCAACTCCTGTTAATATGATTTCATGAATTTCCTTAACTATGTTATTTTTATTTTGCGATTTACGACATACCACGAGTAGGTAGGTGCCGTTTTCCAACAGCTATTGCTTGCGCGTAACATTAATAACAGCAACTACTACGTAACAATACCTTAAATATTTGTGTGAGAAAACTATAATATTTAATGGTATATAAAGTTATGTGTGTCTCGATAAATTAATCTTTTATGTTATGTTATAACATGAAATACGATATCAGCTTCTGGGGCTCCAAATCATGCAACCAAATTTTACAACACATCAAATTGCAAAATATTCACGCTAAAGCACCTGCTGATTGATTGTAGATATATTCCTTTACAGGGTATGTTAACGTCATAACTTTTTAAGAATGGCCATTATGGTACCCGACGGGCGATGTATGTTCTAGATAATCGAACAAACAGTACAGGAGATCACCAGCCAGGTCCTGAAGACTCTCGGCCCGGTCTTCCTGCGAGCTTTCTTAGGGAACCGCAACCAAGGGAAAAACAACGCGGGCGGTGGTACCGTGGATCTGGCAGAC
>DWQK01004774.1:0-10133 GCA_018231225.1 Noctuana stator | reverse complement strand
CAACACAATAATGATACGAACATAAGCCCATGCCTTCAATATTATTTTGAAATAAAGTTTTGTATCTATATTAAAAAAAAAAAAACAAATTTTTACAATATTTTTGAATCCTTAAACATACTTACATGAAATGAAAATTATCACAGGGCGAATAAAAAAATAAAGTTCATAAAATGTAATCAGTAGATACTTACCTGTATCTAAGTATTTATTTTATCAATAAAGACTGACTACATAAATGTCATACAAAATATATTTTTTTATTACGTGCAGAAATGCATTTGTAGTGCATCTTAAAAAGTTGTTGTAAGACAAGATATACAGAATTTTATGCAAGCCTATATGTATATGCAAGTACGTTAACAGCGATTTACCTTTTTACTGATCTATGTGATTCAAAACTTTTTTTTCTATATATTCATTAGACATACTATTCATAAATTGGTTGTCACTGAGGGCACCTTAAGTTCTTATCTTTAATTGAGTTAAAACTCTATATGATTAAGTATGTACCGATATAAAAAAAATTTGTTATGAAAAAGATTATCACTAGAAAAATGTCTAATACACATATGTTTAAAAAAGTATTATCTAAGCTAATTACAGAATAAAACACATGTGGTGTTATTCTTGAGCTGGAAGCTCATTGGTCAGCATTCTCCGAGACTGGTGATTGCGTAGTCTGGAAACAATTTATAATATTAAGATTAGTAAAATCCTCCTGTGAAGGCACTGATAGCCTAGTCGGTCCGGGGACAAACCTTGCGCGTATCTCTAGTTTTTTCAAATAATGTGCTACGTACATATTATTATAGATTAAATCACCTTGCTCTTTGGTAAAGAAAACTTTGTGACAAAACCTGTATGTCTGAGAGTTCTTCATAATATAAAATAATAGAACTGCTCTAAGGAACTACACTTTACCAAAAGTAGGTTGGTGTTCAGATATTGCTTTATAAGTACTTACCTATTAATACGTAATTGTATATTTACGAGGTTGTTGCTAAGAATAGGGATCGTAAAGCAATCGCAGCATCGACCGGGTTATTTTGAGAGAATAATAAACATAATTTGTGTTTATGCTATCGGGGACAAGTTCTATATCTGGATGTAATGGCCATTTAATGGCCTGGCTGTTTCCATCCCAGAATAGTCCTGCGACAGTAGCAATTTAGAGTTTATTTACAATTGAATGATTTTATTTCTATGCAAGCTACGCAAGTTTAGTGTCTCAAGGGAAAACCGAAACTTTCCGCCTTACAATGAATATAGGTGAGAGCGTTATAGAGGGAAACGCAAAAGGCGGCGTAGCGAACCTTTGGGAACAGATGCAGCAAGGAAAAGAATGTCAATGGGTAGGCAGCACTAAATTTAAATTATTACATACCTATGTAAGGTATTTAAAATCCAAAAAAAAGTAGGCTTTGCCGGAATCTACGAGATCTCGCTGGATCGAAATATATACAACAAAACTAGATAGGTAGATAGATTTTAGCGGTACATAGTAAAAAAAGTAGAGCAACTTACACGTGCTTTCACGACACGAAACCGCTTCCAATTCGCACAAAGTAGCGAAAGTCCTGGCAGTGCCGGCCGCGTCGAAGGCGCAGACGGGTCCGGCAGGCGGCGCGGCGCAGCGGCCGGCGCACAGCGGCGGCGGCACGCCCTCGCGCACGCGCGCCCGCATCAGCCCGTCCGCGCCCGCCGCACCCGCCGCACCCGCCGCGCCGACAGACTCATCGCCGATGCGTGACGGCCGGAGGAACGGCAGCTTTGCTGATCGGGCCTCGTCAAATGCTGTAATGTTACAGCTTTTTACTGAATGCGGGCGTATTATAATTATAAAATCAGACAGTTATCGGACAAACAAAATACTTTCGGAAGATCCGTGTATCTTATTGATCAATTTAGGTGTCACCTGGCCGCTGGATGCTGTAACGGACTTTACACGAACAGAATAAGATTACGGTTTGAAGATCTTTATTTCTCTAGTAAGACATTACGTCACTTATATTAGAACATACATTAATCATATTAATATGAATTAATAGTTATAATTATAACAGGCTAGCGGCAGGACTAATTAACGTAACGGTCTGCAAAATCATCCGATGCATGATCGATGCAAATATAACGCAAGTTCTATATCGTATGTGGATGTCTTAAATATTAGTTTTTTTTTGACGTAATAGGCACATATAGTACGGTTATAGTCCCATAATGCTATGTAATAACTTCTTATTGGCGTGCATACATACAATACGTCAATGTACTTGTTATTAAATTAGTAAGTACCAATTTTAATTATTTTAATAATATAAATAATATCTACCAGAATTTAAATTTCTTGTGATAAAGTTGAGATTACTGCGCGACATTTCTGTGACCCTGTTTAATCTAATCATTGTGTATTCTCCTAAACTTTTCCTGTGATCTCATCCATATTACGCATTAAAGCACCCATATCAACATCCGTTGCATTGTAAACACAGATAGGGCAAAGTTACAGCCACATGTTTCATTTTTATTGACATTTAAGTTATCAGCTTTTATGTAGGTACCTATTTTAATGTCAATTTATCTTCAAATCAATTTAAATAATCTGCTAGATCCATTGGCTCCATTATTATACTCATGTGTACAGAAAAAAAAAGTAAGTCAGAGAACTTTAAATTTCTTCAAATGTTTATAAATTATAATGTATTAGCCTAGATGTACTCGTATGCAACAACAAGTTTATATGTATGAAAGATTTCTTGGACATCGCATTACTGGCGGACGTGTTACTTGTAAATGCGCCATGTAATTTGTAGAGATGTGAGATTCATGATTTTAATATTGTCAATAAACGATAAAATGCCCTCATTTTTATGAAGAGAGCCGATCCAGATATGCCACTTCCTCGCTGTGTCATCAGGATATACCTACTCTACTAGCGATATCATGCGGTTCCCACGAGTCACGCTTCTCGGTAGTAACATTATGTTATGCCTCTAGTATATTTATTACAAACCTACCAAGCTGTAGGGCGCAATTCATGGACCGCAACTATTCGTCAGGATACCGTACGTAATCGTGGATTCAGAAAAATCCCGCCGGGGCATTTTTGTAGCTTTTGACTCTTAACGAACAACGAATAGTATTACTGACTATGATACCATATGCAAAGACAATCCACTAACAGCCAAACCTCGAACAGAAATCTAAATTCATCGTTTAAATTTGTGCAGTGATAGAAATCAAACCTTAAAATGACGGACTGGCATGGTTAACCACCGCATCACACAGGTCAAGACCCATCACAAATGCCGCTTTGATTTCACTTTTTCAGTCTCATCCATAATTATTTGATTTATTTGCCTTCCGAAAGCTTCGTTATTTAATTTTGGAGCGCAGCAAATTGCAGCTACAAAAAGTACAAAAAGCCAATAATCAGACCTCACCCTCATTTGGACGTCTTACAATGCTTTGGCGCTCAATATACGTCCCGGATAAGTTCTTGACACTTAGTCAATGTCTTATTAGGAACACAGTCGTCTTATAGTCTGCCAACGCTGCTAGCACTACTAATTATAAGCTAGTGGGTGAGTGATAAGATAACCCCGGATCAAGTCGCCAAACGGTCTAATACCGATATATAATACGGCTCGTAATGAATCTTTGTTTTGTCTTTGACATCGTTAAGATTGGAACGTACAAACTGTGATGAAAGGTTTCTTTTAAAGAACGTTAAAAGTATGTATAGACTCTTCTTGTTTGTGCTCTCAACCCCTTCGCGGCACTTCATTTACAAACTGTTCGAAATTATTCCTGGAGTTAATTAGTTAGACTAGAATTAACGTTCGGAGTACTGTAGGGTCAGTAGGCACTATCTGTGGTGTATTTGTTCCTAGTCTTTGCAGATTAATTTCAATATAAAATGGAAAGTTCATAATAGGTGCTACTTTACATAATTATTACAATAAATACAAACCAAGCAACACATTAAATTTTAAGTTCCCCCCGAAGTTACTTAAATAAATCGATTTAGTAGTAACTTGGCGACCCAATTTGACAAACATTGTTCATTCCAAACCTGTCAATAAACACATCAACAGCTCTGCTTACCAATATTGTGACTCATATTGCCACAAAGAAGTAAGCAAAACAAATTAAAAATAATATATTATTACGAATCATCATAACTCCTATACATTTAATTAAAAGTAAACATAAAGCAACACTTACCAATAAAAATTAAAACGCACAATAAAATCCTGCCGCTTAACATTGCCACCTAGTAAGTACAGTCGTTCTACCTCAGTTCTAATATCGTTCTATGCACACTAAGTTCCTTTTTATTCACAAATAATGCTTACGTATTGCAATTAAGTTTTATTGATTTTATTAACGCGGGGTAATGTTGATGGTTATGAATTTATCGGTTCACTGCATCAGAAGCAGTTGAGGCGTGCTCCAGGTTGAACAGAAGGGGGGATAGGCACAACGGTGGTGGCACCGATAACCTTTGCCACGGCCCGAGGACGAACGGACGATAACAAAACATAGAGAAAACCTACTCTAATAATTTTTTCACACAAAAGTTGTATCCTGTTTTTTAAGTCCCCGCTCGCCCTCGCTCGGTCTCCTTCTTATGCTAAATTGACGTCGCGTCCTCCCCCCGTTTTGACATAGGGCTACATTTGAAGGCGACAGTGCTACTTTTGGTTTATTGTTTCTTGATATTATGGTCCGTGTAACAGAAGCGCCTTTCAAATGAGAACGAGCATTCTCTCGCACATTTGATAAATGCAATTATAATTGTGCTATCTGCGAAGCGCTAGGTGCTTGATACAATAATTTAATAATTTGTTCTTCGTCAAGCGCCTGTACATTGTTTCATTGTGTCATTACGATGCTAGTTTGTCGCTTAATTTCATCTTTATTAAATGTTCGGTGCCTTCTATTTGTTTTTCATCTGAATTTTAACTATCTATCTTTCTTTATCTATCTTTATTGAATTTTGAATTCGCTAAAATTTTCAGATTTCACTTATTATGTTTGCTGAAAAATTGATTATTAATACACTGTATGACTGTTACATCATTAAGTTCGTACCTTTATTGCAAAACCATTGATAACATTAAATAAGTAGATTACCTAATTGTCAAAATTAACTATTAATATGCCAGTGATCTCTTAGTCATCTATTTATTAAGAGCATTTCAATTGGTCATAACACAATCTCTCTGCTGTAATTTTGTGAGCTCTGAGGATAATAATACCCTGAAGATCATTTTAAAGGTGACTCTTCAAGTGGCCAAATTATATCCTTGCGATATCGATGATAGGGTATAAAAAAGAAAGTTCAAAGGTTCATAAGGTTTAAAATTATTAGGAAAAAAATATTGGGGCTATTTAGTAAAATTCCCAAATTTTACGTCAAATTTCATTTTAAATAAAACTAATACTAACTACTGATTATGAAATATAAAGACTACTAAAATCCTTTATAAGTATCCATTGCTTACATATATCTACCTAGGTAATAATGAGATTGTTTCCTTTAATCTTAGTTGTCTACCAGAGTTTTTCAGACATTAAAGTATGAGTTATTATGATTGCCAGAATAATAAGTAGTTGTGACTTGAGTTGTGACTCACATTTTTAAAACCAGTTTGCTGAACTCGACGATTAAATGATATGAATGCTCGTTAGGTTGGTAGGTGTACCTAACACCACCTATTGTTACGTTTGGCGTAACAGTTGGTTTCTATATATAGATATATTTTTAATTTATGTATGTGTTAGATATGTGAAAAATATTCAACACTTATTAAAATATTTTCGTTAGTTTTTTTATATTTAATTCATTTCCATCTTTCTAAGTTGTCATGTTTGGTACCGTTTACTTGCGTAAATAATATGTCTGTAGATTCTATATGTTATATGAAAAAACCCCAGAGTCCAAATCTTACATAGAAATGCGAATAAGAAATGCTTTTTTGAAATAAATTCAAAGAACTTTTAAGAATGTACTTTTTGGTAATAATACTTAATAAATAATTTGGTAATAAACTAGTTCAAAATTAATTGTGTGTATATGCTTTAGATTCTAAAGTTTAGTATATGTTTCAGTTTCGAATTTAAACCTCTCCGAAAACAAAAGTTAAGTCGGGAATATAATTTAAGCAAACATAACGGTGATAACGGTAACAATCAATTGGATAGCACAAAAAATGTTTGAAGATTTAGGTTATCTAACCAAACAATCTACTTATAACAAATAATATATTAAATATTGTTTATACTTATAATAAAGTTGTAACTACAGTAGTTAGATCTTTTTAGGGTTTGATTGAGTCAGTATTTAAATTAGAACTAGAAGAAGGAACAAAAAATTACTTATACTAGTTTTCCGTTTGAAATAACCGCTAGATATGCTGAAATCTTTTACTTTATCTTCATGTTTATTAATAAATTCTTAAAGACGACATTAACAAATTCCCCAATGCATACCCTTACACTGGGGAGGAAAATGGCTAGTGGGATTTTACACTGAGCAACATATTTATTTACGAATTAATAAAACAAACTAATGACGGCGATTCTCGAGAAGTGATGAAAACCAATTTATCGATAAAGTATTGTCTTTACCATTGCACATACCTACGTGATAAATACTCACAGGCAATTACTGTTTGCGTGCCGGTGGGTACCTCTCCAAGCTATAAGCGAGCCGGTATGTACCTCCTCATGTTATGAGAATGAAGGATAGATAGCCCTTCTCCGGGCTAACTTTATAAATAAGCAAGTAAAAAAATACTTGCCCAGCGAAATTCATAGAAGTTTTATTTCAGTCAAAGTAATTCTAATAAAAATATACCTTTAAAAATTATTAATACCTTACTAAAAAAAAATGCGAGCCCTTTCAAAGCTTTGCTTTTTACTAGTCAGTTATGGACACTTAATTAATCTAAACAAAACGAAGTATAATACTTATTTAATTTAGAAAGTAATATCGACATTTTGTGAACATCTCTACCCGTCGAACCAGAATAGATTGGAAGCGGTCGAGGGTCGAGATGAGCGAGTTTATAAACAAAACGCTTGCCTTGTCTCCAGCAGTACAACACCAGAGCGCGCCACACACTATACTATTAAATTAATACAGCAAAAAACAAATGACAATGCTGAGACTGTACCTCCTCGTAGCTTTTGGTAAGTAATGCTTTTTGTTATTTATTACATTTTAATTGTTATTATAAGGTATTTTATTTTAATTTAGATATAAAAAAATAATCTTTAATAATGATTTGTTAAGTCTGAAATTTTGCAATACTGAATATCTACTTCTCGCAACCCTTGTTATGGTCTACTTAAAGTAACTATCTTCAATGGTTAAAAACTGATTCACATGTTCATTTTACGCGAGTACAAAAATAATCATAATGTTATTACTTATTTTCTACAGAAAATTATCATTTTATTGTTATTTTAATTAGGTTAATAATATTACAATGGTTAAAGTTAATAAACAATACAGGAGTATTTTGTACGTATTGTTTTAACATTTAAAATGTATATTTTACAATATCTCATTAATTTTTTTTTGCTACCTATAATAAATTACCTACCGCTTTTAAACTATCAATAAACAGGTTAAAAAGTTCAATAGGTAGATACTGAAGTATGTACCTACCTATAAGGATAAATTCAAAATCTTTAAATCCCATCTAAAATGACTTTATTTCGTTTTATGACATCTGATTGACAGTGACTTCAATAAGAAGGAGGTTCTATGCTCGTGTGTATTTATTTAATGTATGTCTATAAGACTCTTTGCTAGTTTGAAGACAAACTAATGACACAAAGGTCAACAGACGGACGACGATTTATATTGCTTATGAAAACGAGTTTATGTAAAAAAAGTTTTTGTCTCGTTTTATAAAACAAACAAGGATAATTTACTTCAATCCGATCCGAGCCGATGTGAAGCAACTTATATTTTATTTACGAAAATATTTTACACAATATATTAATAAATAAGGTAGATATCTAATTATCTTCAAAAACACATATTTATCACGCGATGTACTTAATATTATATCAACGTTTTTACAATAACAAAGTTATAGTTAATTAGATCCATTCGTTTTTGTTCAAATTAATTATTATTGTAGGTATATGACATACCTACAATAATAATTATACCTAGTAGTACCTATCATAAAAATGAATTATAAAATGTAGAACTTACATGATGTGACTACAGTCAAGGTATGATTGCATGCTTCGATTAAACCTTAGTACCCGGTGGTGGATAATTTCCAATTGTAATAAATTTAATAAAGCAATATAACTAATAGTGACCTTTCAGTCTTTTACTCATTTAGCTAAGATTTTTGTTGAAAAATTTACTGATAAAAACTTCTCTTTCAGCTCTCCTTACTAATGAAGCTTTTGGCTTTAGAATAAAGCGTCAATCAGAAAACGGTAATGAGGCTGACCTAGAAGACAGATACGGCTGGAACAGACCTGGTCGTTTCCCCAACCAAGGTCAGTTTCCATGGCAAGGGTTTAACCCTTCACAGGGAGCGTGGAGGAATCCCCAAGGCCAATTTCCTAATTCATGGACTTTTCCAGACCCACTGTATCCTGGCCGTTTCCCATGGCAGATGCCTCCTCCTTATCCTGGTCAGAATCCAGGAAACTTCCCCGGACAAAATCCAGGAAACTTCCCCGGACAGAATCCAGGAAACTTCCCCGGACAGAATACAGGAAACTTCCCAGGACAGAATCCAGGAAACTCCCCTGTACCAGACCCGAGTCAAGCAACCACTCAGGCACCTAGCAGGTAATACAATGTTTCCTTGACCAATTCGTATCAATAACTTTGCTCGATGGATATAAAATTCAATTTTCGTTTCAAATAATTATGTCAAAATTCATATGTCATATTAATTGGACACTCATACACGTACTTTCTGTAACTCAAACACGCATTTTTTACATTTCAGTGGCACTACAACCCAAAGCATCGTGCTCCAAGACTGTATCCGTACTTGTCCAGTGACACCTGAATACAACCCAGTATGTGGCAGCAACAATGTCACTTATGACAACCCTGGACGTCTCCTCTGCGCACAGGCCTGTGGAGTCGGTAAGTACCGCAGTGAAAAACCTTTATTGCTCATAAGTTAGGGATCATGGACATTGAATTTGAAGATACTTTAATCCTTCCACTGCCAATGTGGATCAGTTCAGAGTTCAGATCAGGACTTGGTTCCCATCCGGAGTGTGAAGTTTAATCAACTAAGTTTCATACGGTACAACAGTAGTAATAGAACTGTTGCGAATGCTTTCGAGTAACAAAATCCGAAGCACGAACGCACTTATGAACTTTTTCCAGTTCACTTAACTCCATGTTGTTGGTCTTATGATGATAAGGTACATATTACCCATGTTAGGTTACGATGTGTCACAGGTATTTTAATCTGCGATCATATTTTGTGGGTGATATACTTGGGAGCAAATACCCCAAAGGTTACGTAGAGATGAGATTACGGATCTATTTATTTAATTTTTTCAACTGCGCAGCAGCAGCCAGTGCTGTTTTATCTGTCCAAATAGGTCAACAGACTACAGATAAGAGGCAGGGATTATCAGAGTCACGACCATTTATTCATATTCTGCAAAAATTGTTTCTACCTTTCGAATGCTTAAAGAAACTCGCAGATAAGCAGGAGATAAAGTTATTGAGTCTTAATAAGACGTTTAATAACGTTAGTCGGCCGTCTACCAAAAACCTGCAAGAAAATTAAAAAAATTGCAATTAAATATTTCTTACTTACGTTCTTGTTTTTCTGAGCGATAAGTATCATTTAAATAAGGAAAATCTTGTTCAATTTATCTTGTAAACGATATTATTTCCCCTCATAATAACAAAGTTAGCTTTGTCAGTTCGCGTCACGTGTATGTTCATAATATACCAACTCGTTTGAGTAAATCATGACAACCAGTTTGTTGGTCCTTGTCGTTAATAGTTCAAGTATAGTATAATATAGCATTCCTACTTAAATATGCTATAACATGTAATTTTTTGTAATTTTAAAGGATCCTAGGTTAGTTCGAAATACGTACTTTTTTCTGGG
>DWQK01004773.1:0-10135 GCA_018231225.1 Noctuana stator | reverse complement strand
CCTTAAAGAAATCTTAGTAGTAGTAGCATTTTCACGTACCTTCATAAATTCTGAAGTTACGTTACGTTAGTTAGCTACGTTTGCCCAAAATAAAGTTAATTATTTCTTGTAAAGTACGAGTGGCAACCCTAATCTCTCCTGTTCAGAACTAAGATAAGCGCAAATTGTAGGCGAGGCGAGTATCGTAAATTAATGTGTAATTAAAAAACCGGTTGATACAGCCAAAGAACGATTACAATCTGTAAACAGGGAGATGAAACATCATCAACTCATCGCTTGACTGATGACTAACAGTCAGTCGCTAGTGATGTCAGAATAGTGCATTATCTTACCTGTGTCATTCAATAATTACCTGGTCTAGTCATCTAGATTATAGATAATACTTAGGTTACACAAATTCACCAGTAAAACAACGAGTTTCATTGAAGCAGATAATTCCCCATACCTCTCCCGTAATCTCACTTCGCATCCTGTATTAATGATTTAACTCCTGGAGTCCTTTAATCCTCTTCAATCCACGTGTGTATTGACGCGTTGGGAGCCGACTGGTGTTGTCTGCCGAATGTACGATTGCTGGTTGCGAGCTGCGAATAAATTGAGATGGGACAATAGGTTCTGACTATAGCCATAGTTTATGAAAGATAAACAATGATGTTACACAAATATAGCAACAAATATTAAGAGTGCCTAGTTGTAGAGTTTGTAGATACTCGTAGAACGAAGATCGGCAATATTCAACAATTTCTCAATTTCAAATTTTTGATAAATTCATAACAAATTGTACTTAATTGTACTTAATTATTATCGAACTAAAAAATCTACCTGAAACAGTTCCATTGCAATGAATACAGTGTAAAAATGCTTGCGTAATTTGAATACCAGTGACGTTGGCTTCCGCGAATCTACTTAGCGTTAACGACGCCCGGTGCCGGTGCGTTGACGCCGCGGCGATCTAATGCAATTTAACGTGCGCGCTCGGGTTTATGCTTGATTGCATTGAGGTCTATCAGTTATTTACTGGATGGTAACTGACGTGAACGAGGTACCACCGTGCACCGCCATATTGCTATCGTGAAGAAAGACGAAATATTGTATTGTAAACACTGTTGGCATGCGGACACTATGGTCACATCGAGTTGCCAGCCGTGACATTTCTTTAGCTGTTTTGCAATTGGTCCTTCAAGGACTAAATTAAAGATATTAAATTTAGCCTTCTTTGCCCGACAAAGAACCTGTTTTTTTGCCCTCAATGAGTGAAATGTTTTCAGTGAATACAGATCCAAATTACGCATAATCTTTGTCGTGTTCTTTAAGATTTTACTGATTGAAAAATTACATAAAAGCATTAAATGGTTTAAATTTCATTTCGATTCTCGTACTTGAACTTTACCTTTACTTGGATTTGCCATTAAAATGTTCTGGCTTTTGACCTTTCGTTCTCGAGTGCTCGCAGTCATCTTATTGCAATTAAACCATTTAGGTACTCGTATTATACATAACAAAGGAAGATTTATGGAAATCTCATCCACGCGCTGCTAAAAATATCGATGTACATTTAGCTTTCGTCAGAGATAAAATTGCCAGATTATTTTTTTACGTCTCGCAACAGAATTTAATTGTTATCTAGTTCTTTATCAGAGCGATAATATCGCAATGTTTTTGTTGCAAATATTATATAGAAATGCAGATGATTTACCGCCGGTTCATGATAGGCTAATCAAAAATATTAATATAACTATAAATACACGGTCTGCTCTTATCTTTTACTAACTCAAATTGTTGCCACTAAATTGTTAAGGGCGCTAGTTATATTGCAAAAAGTAAATTTTGCAATATAACTAATTATTTAATAATTTGTGTCGAGATGAGACAGTTTGTAATTATTTCAAAGGCAACTCTTAATGAGATTGTGGACAAAGGAAGCGTCCGAAGCGGAGCCGTATTATTTCTTGTGTTTTCGCAAAATTTCGGAGTGCTTCCTGCAGTTTCAGTATCGGCACTCGGGCTAAAGTTTTAATTTGTTTATTTTAATGTCTGGAAATAGCGAAGCAGCTTGAGATGCTAATGATATAGATCCAATGCTGATAGTTTACGTAATGCTAAACCGACTAGAAATAGTACTATTAATTAACAAAGTGAATAATAATCTTTGAGTTCTACTCTTGTTGTACATCTGCGCAACCACATTTCTAGTTTGATTTTCTTATGTAATTAATATTATTTATTATCTATTTACAGGTAAGCTCGTTGTGATCATAACAACTTTTATGGCTCTAAGAAAATTGTAAGTTTTTGAGCTATACAACATACCTACTTATAATATTAATATAGTTGACCAAACAGACACTGTCTAACAATTCATTTACATAGGTATAAATATAGATTTGCTCTTTATCTCTAATACATTTTTATTGATAAATATTTAATCGAAACGAGAAAAAGGAACGGTGAGAAGTGAGGATAATGTAACATATTAATGTCCTCTATTTAGAAGAGACACGAGCTAGCTACATTTGAATATTTTTTGTCGACTTTTAGCAGACAACACACCCGTACTAATTGAAACACATTAGCATTTTGTTGTAGCGTCTGGGTTGGTGTATATAACTTTGAGAATTACGAAGATACGTAGGCAATCTTTTACGTAAATTTTTACCAGACAGTTTTTACTTGACTTTTTCACTCAATTTGAGTTAAAAAGTCAGTTGTCGTTTGTCACTCAAACAATGAAAAACAGAAACTTTCACAACTCCTGATAGGATATATCAATGCCACTTAGCAACACGGAATTGATCATCCCCGGGCCGCAGCTGTCACCTAATTTGCTGAACACTCAACACTCGACTTAGTTTTGGGAAAAATAATGAATTATTTGGTTGGTTGTTTAGGTACTTGGGTATTTTAGTAATTGTGAGATATTTTATCCTATACGAAATATACAAATTACGGTAAAGCGTGCATAACTATTTACTTACAAAATTTTAGAGTAGTATAAATGACAGAAATATACCTATTCAGCATAGAAAATATTCAAATTAATTAATACATATTATTTGGAGTGGCTGTTACGAGTTTCTGAGACCTTCAACAAATTATCACTTTTTTTAAAGAACATGTCATGGTCGCTCCCGGTTGACTACGACGAAGGATTGTTCAAAAATGGCGAGGAAACTGCAAATTGCACAGCTTAAAAACCGGCAATATCCATAGGCGCCGGCTATCACAGGCCATTAGGTGGCTCGTCGGCCTAAAACTTTGAATATAAATGCGATTAACAATAAGAAGTCATATTAATAAATATGAATTTAAATTGAGTTGCTTTTGCAACATATTTCTAGTCTCGTTAAAGGTCACTCACCATTTTTATTTAGAATCGCTTTAATTTTAGAATTTTAGCGTTCGTTTGTTGGTTGTTCATTATTTATTAGGCATAGGAAAGACCAATATTGAGTATATTTCATACTATTTCATTGTCTAGACAATTGATGTGAATATGTATACGTAGTAATACTAATATCAAATGGCTTATCAAAAGGCTTAAAATGACTGATCTATTAGGAAACTTGCACTTAATTTAAATCGAAAACTACTGCTTTGAACCAGCCCTCTGAATCACTGCCAAGCATCACGACTTACAATTGGTGTTGTGAAAATTGTCTCGTCGTCATAATTGACGTGTAATATACTTATATTTTTTTATAAGTTAAAGTCGCTTGTCGTACAATTTTCGTTCAAAACAAGGGTTGATTTATTGGGGGCTGGGTGCGAATTTGCACAATCGTTCATCATCATTTTCTCAAGTCGTTAGGGATGTAAATCCAGTGGCGTTTTGATCGCCGTTTAATGAGTGGAGTTTTTTGTCGACTCAAAACTGAGACGAATTGAGCAATTAATACATTTTTTAACAATGAAAATTCAAATTGGTTTATTAATTGTAAGGCGAGAGGTTTACATAGCTACTGAAGACTATGTTAATTTAAATTATTGTATTGTCATTGCAAATAGTGTTAACTGAAAATTTGTGTAAATATGAATCGTTAATAATTAATTACAGTTTTCCACAATCGTGTTATAATGGTTGTAAAGAACATAGTACACTTACTACATAAATACGTAGTAGATGGAGACCCTGGTTAGCTCCATAGAGGATTACGAGAGTTGCTGTAGCCTCGTTGCTGTGGCTTCTCAGGGCACCCTGAATAATACTTCTTTAAGTCAGTACAGTTATTTGTGATTTTACCATGGGTACCATTTTAGCCTTCATGAATCAATGTTTAATGCATATAATACCTACATAGTAAATTTTTGTAAACTTTGTAGAGGTTTGTTATTCTATGAGCTTCAGAGTTTATTTAGTACGATGTAAGTGAAATCGATTTACACATTTGCTTTTAAAAACTTGTGAACGGACGTACGCTGTAGCAATAAAGTAGGCCAAGTTTCTCTCAGAAAAACCTACGAATTTCACACTTGGCTCGAAAATGTAACAGTTCTCCGTGTCATTGGGCGGCAGCTAGCTGATGTGACGAACCGTTAGTACACACTAAGTCCTAATTGTTCTCTTTACGTGTACCGTTGTCTGTTATTTGCATTTATCTCACATCGCATGCGACTCTCTGGACCGATTTTGAAATTGCCTTTTCCGTCGCCTATTAAGGTTAAACGATGCTATTGTTTCGCATCAAGCGTTTAATGGACTGTCCATTTTGTGAGCAGTTTGTCCTGGAATTATTTAACTAATTATTTTTAGGTAACCGACTTAATAATAGAAGATTCGACTGTACTTTTTTTTATTATTAACTTTCGACTGACTGAATGTATTTTGATGATTTTTTTAATTGAAAGTCTATATTTTCCAGGTGGTCCCATTTTCATTTGGCCCAATTCTGACAATGGCATCCATGAGCTTAACTTGCTGCAATTCTGTATGTTTCGAAACTTGGACCAAATTATAATACAATAAAAACTACGTAATAACGTACTATTTAGGACAGTTTCAATTTATGCAAAATGTTTTACGAAATTATTTATTTAAGTATAAAATTTGTTAAGATAATAAGATTTGGCATAACAGCGGCCGATGTCTGATAACCCACTTATTTACTGAGTACCTATAAACATTATTATCGTATTTGTGACGTCACTCGATTATTTTTATTACACTTAAATACTAAAATATGGTATCACTAATAACAATGACTACGCCAAAAACAAAAAAAATACAAAAGTGCCCAGTTTTTCAGGGAGTCTATTACGAATATTACGATCTCTGTATGGCATAAAGTTTATTCTGTTTGACAAAGGTAAGCTAAAGCAGTTGTGGCCCACTGTAGCCAGCTTGAATTAGCTTATTTAAAAACAAAAAATTTCGAGAAAAAGGGTGAGTATGACTGGCTTAGATAGTAGTTACAGGCAGGATGACAAGTTAACGACAAATTCATTGCCTTGATAAGTGAATGCTTTACGTGTGAATGAGGTTAGGTTACGTTCGCTTAACTCCTCAGCTCGTTTAATTAAAACCGTTTTAAGCTACCAGGGACCTTATAAAACACCTTAATAAATTGGAATGCTAACCTAACCTAATCGTAACCTTTGGAAACTTACCTCTAAGTTTGGACACTTCGGTTTGTTTTAATGTGTATTACTTAACTTTTAATTTCTACAAACACTAGCTGTCCGGCGAACTTTATACCGCCTCAATATCAGTAAATTATACATTACAAACCTTCGTCTTCGTCTCTATCTAAAAAGATCTAAGCGAACAGACAGCGGAAGTGAATTCATTTTATACTATAGTATGTAAAGATAAGTTTATTTGGGTGTATTTTAACATTAATCTTAATGACTGAAAGTTCCACAAGTTTATTTATTTATTTATCACACTTACATCTATCATTACAGGCTTTCACCCAAAGCGACAGAGTAACCTCATTAACAAAACAATCTAATGCCTTTATAACCTTATATAAATCTAAGTTCTAAGTAACTACAATTAGTTAACAAACATAATATTGTATGTTATGGTATAGTGACGTTTTCAATTTCCACTGCATTATGCATGCGGTTTCGTATGCATTTGCGTTGAAAGCGACGTTGCTGTAGAACAGAAAATGTTTGCTTATCACTTTATTCACGGGAAAAGTGTATTGTTTATTAATATTGAAATGAGGAAGAGGTAGTGGTTTCGAGAATATTCTTCAGTTTTTTACAATAAGTATCTAAAAGGTGTTTTTGTAGGAAAGTTTTGTGACATTTCTTTCTTCAATCTTCATCAACATTAATAAATTCTAGTAATGTTATCAGAGGTCAGGAAAAAACATAGATTTAAATCTATGGTAATAATAAGGTACAAGTTATCTTTCCATAGACCGATAAGTTTTATTTTTTTTTGGTTCAGTATGTAAATTTAATAATTTAATTAACATATAATTTTAATTAGTGATGACAATACTATAGACTATTTACGAGCTAGATCATTCATGAAATTAACAATAATATGTACCTACCAATTTTAATAATACATGAGCATGTAACAAAGAAACGCTTCTGTCTGCCGATCGATAGTCTAAAACATTTACAGCATTTTCAGTATGTATATTTTAACACTGAAATGTTCGCGTCGACGCACGTGCAGCGTGCATGCGTGCACTCGTGCTGCACCCAGTATCTTTGTTCCTACATATTTTGTATGTATGTGTAATTGCACTCGAGGCTAAGCGACCGATGGTGTTATTCAAAAATGTAAGGTTATTCGTAAGTAAAAAATATGATTAGGTACCTATGCACATTTAAGTCTGGGAAAGTCATATAATAACTTAGGCTGCGCCAGTACTAATGTCTAACTCTGCGACTATCTAATAGTTGGTTGTTATTATCTTCAGGTCATCGGTTCCTCGGGTCGGAGGGCAACCTGCAATTCTTTTGACATATTCGCCAGTCGACAATCTGTCTTTCTTTCCGGTTAACGGTCGACAAATACAATTTACGTAATATTCATAGAATTTCAGCGGACAATGTAGTGTCTATTGCTTACATATTGAGCTGTTTTCCTCTTGTCCAAGCTTTTCCGGAAATAGCTTTATTAACAACAAAAAGGAAGATGCACTATTTCCTGTCCATTTTTAAATTAAAGGATGGCGTCAACAAGGTATTGTAGAGCGTTGCCGTCGCGCCGTATCGATCGCGAGCGACGCCGGGCGGCGGCGCTAGGCGAGCTGCCGGTGTGCATAGATGAATGTTGCTACGGTTGGTTGGATTTGAGGATGGAAGGAGCGTATACTTAGGGCCGAAATAAAATATGACCGGCTGTATGTTTAACAATGGAATATTAAGACCCTTCAGACTGCGGCGAAGTGATACTCCAATCGTATGATAATGGCCCGGTAAATGTATTGCTCTTTTTAGAGGCAGATGTCTCATGTGGTGGTCATCATACGAGTATGATGACCACCACATCTTATTCTGGTTGAAACGATAGAACTGTTCAATTAAATTTTGTGTGTGATATTCCTTGATCGAACTTTGAGGTGGTGTTTTGATAGACATCATTGAACAGGTGAATTTTTTATTTTTATAAAACTGGTTACATTTTGTCGGCTGTTATTATAATTCACACACAAAGAAATACAAGGAAAGGGGATTTTTCAAAAGTATATTGTGTGTTTTATCTTATACTCATTCAGTAATTAAATAACAGGATACGATATAATCTGCGGAAAGAAACCGCGAAATAATAAGTGGTGACATACTCGTATCACGTATTAACAGAACTTAGTGTTGATAAGATATTTATATTGTCTGTCTTATATTGTATTTAATTGTGGATTTATTGCAGATTCGTCATACATTGCTTTTTTTGTATCAATGTGCTTCTTATTACCACTTTGGGAATCCCTTATGTAGAGCCTATTCCTATTCGAATGCAGTAAACAAGTACAAAATAAAAACAGTCTTCAAAGCGAATGTGAATTTGTTATTCAACCACTCGAAAACAGATGAACTGATTTGAATCAAATGTGCCACAGATAGTTTATATTCGAGATTGACGTAAAATGTTCTTTTTTATCCTGTTTACGTAGTTGAAGTACGAAATCCTGACAGCAAGATACTGATTTGAAAGTACATATTTTTAACATCATAATGTGAAAGAAATATATTGTTTCTTTATTATAGTTGGTTTCTAGTACTGTACAGAGTTTCTTGGATTTAACTCACTAGCACCTATACTATAGCCAGCACTAGAAACGAGTCCCGGGACTATAAGGAAAGTTTATAACACCAATTTTAGCTGTACCTATGCGAAACGCAGTCTTTTTATATTATTTAAACACCTTTTGGAGCGCACGCGCTTGCGGATACGACGGACGGTGGTGTTGAAGAAAACGGCAGTGTTGCCAACAGCATGTTGTGTCCGGAATAATTAGAATACATAGAAAGAAAATGAATTAGTCAGTATCGATTATACATTTTTTTTGCCTGAGGTGTACCTACTACGCAGAGTATCTATATATTCAAGTCTGGTATGCAAGCGCGTTTAGGATCCAACGAGGCAGCGAACTGTTTATTGTATAAATATCCTCGGGCCTTGTCTATTCATCAGCGGCAATTTACTTTAACAGGTCTTGAAATTAATCAAAAATTGTTCTACATTCATACAAATTTTTCATCTTGTGTCCGCGTCACTCGATCTTTATTTTCAATCTTAAGAACGTTTAGGACAATGGATGTAAATAAATTCTGTGACCTTTATGGTCTGCAACCAATGCACTTTTATGAGATGCGTTTGCAACAGGATCGTAACTCGCGCTACGAAAACAACCGCCTTTAAAATTGTAAATTTAAGACTTAGGAAAGAGACTAAATGGAAAGCATTAGCTTTCAAATAAAAAAAGAATTATCAAACTTTGTTTATCCTGACGAAAGTTATGAGGTAACAAACATAAAAAATACAGTCGAATTGAAAACCTCCTTTTTTTTTTTCCTTCAAGTCGGTTGAAAATAATAAATGTCTGCTTTCTGCACTTTTTGTGTTATTTATTTCAAGGAAATCATTCTGTGTAATTAATATGGTAGTCAGTTTTGTTTGTTTTGTGTTTGTAATTTTTATTGAACATGTGGGGTTAATACCATTTTACCATTGGGGGGAATATGTGGGGTGAGTCACAACCATTTCACCATGTTGCTCCTTCGTCGTGTTGGTAGATATATGAATTACATTGTACAATTAATGTTATTAGAATTAACCCCACTATCAAATCCAAGGCTTCCTTGCACTTGAAAAACAAACTTGCCATAAAAATAGCGCTGTGACTCAACTAATATGGCGGCAACTGCGCCGTGCGACACTCGCAAAGTGCTAACGTAACTTTATGATAGTTGAACTAATTGATATAAGGTTGTGAAAATATGGTGAAATCAGCTTGCAGGTCTACTTCAGGCTTGCTTCCGATGCTTTTATATCAGATATATTATATCCTGTAATAATGTTTTCTGACTCAGTATAATGAGTCACAATTTTACTTGGTACATTAGCATTAGCAGTCTTAATCAAGCGTTTAACATGCAAATATATTAACGCTTAATATATACAAAGAACGTCTTCATTCTATTGATAATTGCAATTTCAAATATATATTATGTGACGTGGATCTTAAAAGAAATCGTTATCTGTATTAAAGGTCATTTGTAAGTCTTTATGTTAAGTTATACACACACACTTTAAAATTAACGCGGTTTTAAACCGTAGAGAAGTTATTTATGTTCTAAACTATAAAATGGATTCGTGTATATTTTACAAGTCTTTAAAAAAACGTGTATTTGACGCTTACCGCACACGTGTGTCTCACCTGACACGTATTTTCGACCATGTTTTGTTTCATTCGAATGTGGAATTTGAATTTTCGATAGCTTTGTATTGTCTGCAGTTGTAAATGCAACAGTTGTTATAAACGTTTATAATTAATGAAATGGACACTTACATACACTGTGACCGGAACAGACTTCTAAATTAATCATCAGCATGAAATAGGGGAGGGGCCCTAAAGAACCCGCCGAATTATAGACCGCGCATACTGGTCGTTATCCATAATGTATTTGTCGTGTTCAAATTCAGTATAGCATAGGTTATAATTAACAG
>DWQK01004772.1:0-10135 GCA_018231225.1 Noctuana stator | reverse complement strand
TAAATTAGCTTTATTACATTACGCCTGATAGCAATTTACTGCTACATAAATATGAATGCCGCATACGGACCGCTGTTTACGTGTTTAATACGAATGAGTAGAGCCCTTTGCTGCATTGTAAAATTGTAGAAAGTTGGGTAACTGGAGAAATTAATGGGCGGATATTATACCATTTGAACTTCGAATCGGGTATTTGTCACAATATTTCAGTCATGTGTGTTATAACTTTAATTAATTTGGTGGTCGGTGTCGTGTGCCGTACTGGATGATTTATGAGAGATCTGGAACCCTATTCACACACACGAGATTCCTTATCAATAACGTGTAATTTCATAACGCTCTGAAAACATAAACGTGGGTTCGAAACGCGCCACGCCACCAAAACTATATAATATTATTATAATATACACTACGTGTAACATGACGCGGACGCGTCAATTGTGGAACTATGCGTGTAAAGTGCGTCATTGTGCGTGGAATTTAAAAATCACATATGAGCACTGCGTTACGTGTTTTTATGTCTTCCTGCTCTTTTGGTTGGTAACGAAATTGTTCTGCTCTATTCTCTACTCTTTCCTTAAAAAAATTAATAGTAATCTATGTTATTTATAAAGTTTTACTAAAACAAAAAATACACTTCAATAATTAAAAAAATATTACATATTCACTTATATTTAACTTAACTTAAATGCCTTAACTTAAAAGTTTAACATTTAATAGTTTATTTTAGCTGTTTCTAATACATCTACCTATTGTAGGTATTATTTATAGTAGGTACGTTCAAAGAGTAAATGCGGCATTGTTTGAATAAGCCCAAGTTAATGTAAAACAAATAACCTAATATTCCAAGAAACAGTAGATAAACTTATTACGACCTCGTCAATAACACAAACATTGATTAGTAAGTACACAAGTGTAAGAACAATATTATGTTACAAACTTGTTTGGGAGGAATTTTAGTTTACGTAAAGGTGTGGGTACGTCAATTTAGTCTATGTTTTTAGTAATAAATAAATAAATATATTAAAGAGAGAGATATAATTATATTTACTGATATAAATAATATCATATGCCTTATATCATGGTTATACCTAATGCCACTTGCAGCTAAAATATAATTTAAACAAAAGATCACTAATAAATTGATCAATTGGGTAATTTTCTCTATTATGTATTTGTATTTATTTATAGTAAAATTTAAAATGCACAAAGTTTTTCTTCACTAATAACCCACTTTTGTCAAACAAGAACGAAAAATTAACTTTTCTTTTATTAAAGTGTACTCTTTCTTCGATTGTTAACTGTGTTATCGAGCTAAAAGGAATACTATTGATGAATTTAAATAGACGAGATGCAGGTTAATTGAATTGATATGGAAAAGGGAAGGTCATTCAGAAAGTGTCCGTATTTCTTATACTTTTTATAATTACTTGAAAGGAGGAACCTGTATAAGAAAAAAATCGTTATGTGACCAGTATTTTACCATCCAGTGGCGACGTCCATTGGTTTCAGTAGTAATGATGATGATCACTGCATGCTATGATGATCATGCAGTCATCTGCATACCATGATGATCATGCAGTGATGTGCATGTTCGTTTGTTTAAGATAAAAAGTGTTTTTTACCTTATTAAAATTTTCACCATTTAATAATAAATCAAATTTTAAAATAGACAAATACTGAATCGATTAGCTACATACACATCGCAATTACATAAAACGGATATATCCCAACCATGTTCTGTGATACGTTGAGTAGTAAAACAGTATGTGGTTACCTCTAACACCGAACCGCATATTATGCACGACAGCGTTTCGCTGACATATGCAAATCGAACACGTGTATTTCTCACGATTCGCTTATCGTCTCAATTACATAGAACGAACGCGCGGATTCTATGTAAGTGGAAGTGATAGTTACGAGTTTAATAACTTATTTTGATAATGTCTAATGTATCATTATTCATCTTCTAAGTGCTTGAGAGTTTAATAAATTATAGTTGTTTTGGGAACTCAATTCTTTCTCAATTCTTTTTGGAATTATCCTTAAGCAAACAATTAAACAAACGTACGTCGAAAAGAAATAAATAAAAACATATTTTCTGTGTGTACTATTGACTGGCAAGCAATTGTACCACTTTATATAAGCATAAAACTTAGGGTATAATAACAAAATAAAATGGAATTAAAATCACAACGAAATTAATTAAGAAAATTTAAACGGACGCATCTAATCCCGCCAATCTAGATCAATACACTCAGTGGCCTTAAACAGAGTAGATTATATCAAACAAATCAATTCTATTTGTTAAGTAAATGAGCGGCCACCCGTATGTGGCCAACGATACCCATCAGTACGTGTTAATAAAACTCCCCCTCATCATAGGCTCATTGTCTCTGAGATAAAGCAATTTACTTAATTAAAACTCCCACAACGCGCACTGCAATGCAGGTCAGAATGCTCCTTATTGAGATAAACATTTTGTAAAGATACTATGCCCTGCACTTATGCCCGGGACTTTGTACGCGTAGTTTTCATAATTAATTGAACCAAGGAATCACGTCCCATAAAAACTTTGCCCCTGTTTTTCACCTCTCTAGGGGTAGAATTTCTAAAAATTCTTTCTTAGTCCTCACTTACATCATAAAAGGAACCCCTACACCAAATTTCAAGTTTCTAGGTACAGTAGTTTCGCCTGTGCGTTGATATACGTACGAGTATAAGTTAGTGAGTTAGGTTTGCCTTTCATATAGATGACGCACTTTTAATACTTAGACGACATGAGGCATGAGGACTGCGATGTTTGCCTCAAATAACGTATTTTGGGCCTTCCAATCCGGAACACAAGAATTTGCCACAAGACTTGCTTCGGTATAGTTATTTATTTACTTATTTGATGAACTGTACCTACCAGTACTCTATTCAATATAGATTATGTATTTACCTTCAGGCGTCGTTTATTCAATATTTACTAATTTCGTAGTCTAACATCTGAGTGTTGATACGAAGCACATAATATACGAGTATTGTGATAAACTATTTGTTAAGACATTAAGCGCTTCAAAGTTTGGGAGCGATGTTGGTTAAGTTTAATCGATCTTTTTGTACTGTTGTGTCTGTTTTACTGACGAGGAATAAAGCGATGATATGCTACTTATAAAAGGTAATTGTTTTTCGAATAAAAAAAATATGTTGGTGTTACAAAACCACGTAAAGTAAATATTGGTGATGAAATAATATAAGCTTCGTGAAGTAAGCAAGGGTCTCATGGACTTACCTATATATCGTGGATTGAGATACAGTTTAAAGTCAAATGTATAAACTGATTAAATCTAACCTATAAAATAATTCGTTTATACACAAAAATGTAAGCACGGCTTAGGTTCCTCAAGACACGGCAATGTTAAATCCTTAGTTTGTTGTTGGTTAAAAATTTATTCAGTTACCAAAAAGAGAAGCAATATTTCCTTAGCTTAATAAGCTTTACTTTGTATAGGCCATGTAATTGCCGCTATGGGTGGTTCTGTAACTGATCAAATTAACGTGAACGTTAAAATTTCCGGACGGGATCCTTAGGCAGATTGCTTAGTAATTAGCGTTGTTATTAGAATTCCAAGTTACCTTCCCAGAAGCAATTAGTTTGAAGATCGGTGAATTCATGTGAGCTTCCGCATTACCTTGATATTCACATATTTAGGTAGTAGGTATTCGATGTTTGTTTGTATTGTTATTATAAAAATTCTTGTACCTAATTTCTGTATTTGCTTTGTATGAAAGTATGAAATAAATATCAATTTAGTAGGTTCTTATCAAATTTGGACCCTATATCTCTCTTCTTCTCTTCAGCGAACTGAAGTCCACGGCTGGACATAGGCCTCTCCCACGGCGTGCCACAGGGCCCGGTCTCTATACGAATACTCTACACAAATATGGGTATACAAAGATGTAAGAAAAGTATCATTTTGGTACAAAAAAGTAAGCGCATAGTAAATAGCTATTTATATTGCAATTCAAGTCTGTTATTTAAGAATATTTGACAAAAATAATATTCCATTATCATGCTTATGACCATTTGACAAAACAACTTTGGTTATAACATCGATACGCCTACACTATTGCATTCTAATTGAAATTCGATTTGTTCAAATTTGGGGTTAACAGCGCACATTATGAGACTTCCCGAACCACCCCATTTTAGGGCTTGAGAAATCAATGCACCAGTCCTTTATTATCCGTCTATAAATCGACCGTGAATTCATGGAATCCACTTGCTTTGCGAGGGTCGTGTTTTGTTGCTGATTTTGTTTTTGTAAGAATATTTATTACATACATTACATTATATTACTAAGTGATTCGGTTTAAATGTATAGAAAGTCAATTGACCCTGAATTCCGACTTTTGTCTTAACAAAAGCGAGGCTTTTATTATCATTACGGTGGCCTTATAACTTGGCTTGAAAGTATAAACGAATCGGGAAAATAGTGCAATACTTGCTACTATAAAAGTGCAATGGTGTCTGTACTAACCTTTAATTAGTTTTCACTACATTTTTAGTGACGATAATAATAGGAGTTTTTTGCATAATACAATTAATACAATCTGTAGCGCGATTTTTGCTGTTGGTTGGCCAAAGTAGCTGATTTCAAATTTCAGCTAATAGAGGGATGGATTTGCCGAAAAAACAGTTGTTTTAGTGCCTATCGCAAAGGTTCTTGGTAAAGAATTATCCTTATTAATATAGATACATTTGCCGTAAAAAATACATTTGCCGAACAAAGGATCTGCTCATTTTTTAAATCGGCAAACATCATCCTTAGTAAGAGTGTCTATAGCTGTATGAAATTGTTTACGGTGAAAGTTAGATAGATACACCAATATTTTAGTAACATTTTAGTAAACAGTTCTTCTTTATATCTTATTATTAAAATACAAATTTCTTTCAGACAGCTTAGATAAAGTTAGATAAGCAAACCTATTACAATATACTTAAGACGCGCATAGTTTATATTTCATAAGATGCTACAGAGTAATATTATCAAGTCCGACGTGGTTGAGGTACAAAGCGTTTAAGTGAAGACATTTGGATATTCAAGCAGCTATCCAGTAATGTAACGTGCAAACGTAAGATGTTTGTACAAACTACAGCTTAACCTGAAACAGAAATGGCTTCGCATCCGTCAGTTTTATTCTTACCCTCAAGGCTTAGGTGGATAGTACTTAAAGGCTATGTAGCGTAATTCTTGAAATGAGAATACAACGTTGATTGCGTGCACTAATTTCTTATTCTTTTAAAACATTAAAGCACGTTATGGTTTTGATAATTTTGTATAGGTTTGATATTTGTGTGTAATATGAAGAGTTCAGAAGGGTTTTATGAGTAAACAATTACTCCGTGGACCGAAAAATCGTTATATCCCAATATCATTTAGAGAAATCTTGGTATCCAAATGCAGCTACCTATAAAAACAGTTGAAAACCATTTTTTTTTATTAATCGACATCAATTTTTATTCTAAAGCAAGATGACCGTATAATATAAATTAGGAGTGAAAATAAAACAAGTAATTTATTACTTAGTTTTGTCTCAGTAGGCCCATAAAGTTGACTTAGGTATGACTATAAATTTTATCGTATGTAATTTGTGTGTTTGCTATGCCAATTGCTCTATTATGTCGTAAATGTTGCCTCGCGGAATAGCTACGGTAATCACCGCTTCGGCCTTAGACTGTATAATTTGTACAAATAAAAACAAATGCTTAGTCTCAGGATACATTGTTGTTCCCCCACACGTTGCGAGCTTCGTCTTCTGCATTATTGAAATGGGAATTATGTGGCAAATGGACAGTCATTTACTTTATTTTATTGTCTCTGTAAGAAGGTGTAAATTGATAAAAATGGTTAGTGTTGAAAATAGCATGTGTAATACATGGTTTTGTTCTGCATTTCTTACGTTTCGTTAACAAATCTACCTCTTGATTCTAACGAAGTTCTGTAGTTCCAATCATAGCGGTAAAATGCTTTACTAATTTCTTTGACTACAAAGAGTGTACCAATGCGAACACAAACACTTCCCTTGCTGCTTTTCGTCTTATCTATTCTATCATATAGGAATAACGTTACATAATGATGACTATTAAAAATATTAAGTTATCATTACACCACATTTTCTCATATGAAAATTATCTAAATGCTTTCAGCTATCGTTGAACGTATTACTAAACAGAAACATCTGTTTGATTCTGCCGAATCACAAGCACTTAAACAACATTTGCCTTCTCTTAGTCAAGTGGTCTATTATCAATGGTTTTATTAATCGACAGTGTATAATCACTTCGTTTATTGTTTCTCACAGCAATAAAACTCTGTGCTCGTTCACATTTCACGCGGCTTTCTGTTGTTTCTAATTACTGTCATTTATGTAATTGCTTTGGAAACCCAACTTTCTAGATGAAAGCTTATATGATGCACATACTGGACAGTTAAAGGATTATAAATACTCATCATAATATTGAAATGATTTTTTTCTAAGTGATTTATGTAATTATTGTTTTTTTTCTTTCTATCTTTAATAAGTATGCAGGCTACCTGATATGAATTGGTCACTGTAATCGACATTTACGGTCGACCTCAATCCCATTTGAAGTTGTAAGCAAATGCTTAGCAACTTACTTGCTAATCAATGGATGTACAATTATTATTTTTCGTGAGTTATTATGTGACATATAATTATGTGGAAATATATCTAAAATGTTTTACCGTTTTTAAACAATCATTAGGACGCAAAAATCTCATCAATGAATAAAAAGGCTTCCAATAAAACATAGTAAAACAACCATCCTAATGAGAACGAGAATGATTCAATAAACTTTGATTGTGCATCTACAAATAAATGAAGCAATTCATCCGAACGTGCGAGTTTATTTTAATTCGGGCTGTAAACGAATTAGCGTCGGCATGTGGCCGTGGAAATACGGGTAGCTAAAACTCCACTTAACAAAAATCAACTTTCTAAATTTAAACAATAACCCAATTCCGCCGGTGGCCAGGGAGCTATAAATTTAAAGGCACTCCAACAGAAACAGTCCATATGTCACCTCTTAAAAGTTCTTTGAAGAATAAAATAAACAATATTTTGCTACTGTTACACGATAATTGAAGGTAAGCAGCAGATGGGAACAATAGTTTTCGGGTCTGTAACGACTGTAACCCTATTATGCTGGTCTAAAGAAAACAAATGCACGGCAAAAACGTGGTTGGTTCAATGGATTTTTGGTTCTTGTCCGGCTTCCGTAGAATTTAATAATGACGGACACTACTGCAGTGCATTGTTACATTTAAGCCCCTGGGCTTTGACTGAAATCGATTACCCACTGAGGCTTTGAATTAAAGAACAATACATTAAGTTTGGACAACTTGTTGTTCATGTCTTGTCCTACAGACAAATAACACTTTTTGTTGCAACTAAAACAAAAGAATGAGGTAGGCATTTGGTTTAAGTAATTGTGGTGCAGTGCTGGTTTTACTGCATAAAATTGATAATTTTTTTTAATTTAAGATTGGTATAAAATACGATAAGTGACAAAAAATGAAATAGGAATCCACCCTTATACATATTATGATTACTTACATTGGAAAAATTAACAAATACATAATGTAAAAATACATTTATATAGCGGAATCTTCAAACAAAAATGTAATTTTTTTCTATCGCTTTTGCGATTAGGTCCATTCTTCCACTCTATTTATTAAATGTTATTTTGGTGAAATTAGAAGTATTCTTCAAACCGTCAGATAACCAGAGATAATACTTTTGTGTGCCCGAAACACAAAGAATAGCAAAGAAAAACATCAGGTATCGAATATCAATAGGTACGCAATTTATCTTTTGTGGAGACCGAATGCGACTTAGTATATGTTACTGTGACAGCAGAAGTACAAAAATATTGCAGCTAAAACGCAATCGAATGTTTTCGTCCTATTGAATCTGTTGAACAAAAAAATTCCACACAATTGCCTCTGTAACTTGAATACTGATCATTATCGAGACTCGAATAGGCTTATCTATGTCACAGAGGTTCCGATCAACGGTAGCCTCTGTTCAGCTGCTCATGTTTCCTCCCAATTACGTGCTAAACAAATTGACTGACTAAATTATTTTAATTTAAAAAAAGAACTAATACGATTGCGTTATTGAACTTGTAATTCATCATTTAATTAAGCGATAGTTCAATTTACTCTGCTTATTCGCTTTCATATTTGGGGCATTAAGATTTTCTAATGTATGTAAAGTTTTATAAGTATTAATAATCTTACGATAACTTAGAAAAAAAAAACAGAAAATCATAAACAAGCAGTGTCATGAAAAAGGTATCCCAAAAAAAACATCTCGATCAAAATTCTTTACTAAACTTCATAGTGTAACTTATGACATTGATTGATAGAGCGCAGATGGTAGCACAATGCTAGTGGTAAAATCATTAAAATACTCCTCATCCTAAGAAAACATGATACTAAAAGCGGCTACGATTGAATACTCACTTTGGAATTTGTCTAGGACTTGCGACTTCAACGTAGACAACCATTCGCATAATTTTAAATGATACGGTGCCGGATAATTACTAACTTCGTGGGTGTGATTGATGTAGCGTGACCGTGTAAATCGCATAACTATTAGAAACCTCTTGAGACCGCAGACTCTATAATCCATTGAATGACATAAGAAAACGAACGTGCGAATTCAATAGTAACTTTTAACGGTAGGTGTGGCTTAGATTTTGTGGACACGCACATTTAATGTCAAAAAATCACGATCTAAATGAAACTTGAATGGTTGGGCATCTAACGGGCTTTGTTCGTCGCGCGCAAGTTTCACGGTAGATACGGAGTGCTTGCCCGGAAACTTTGCAGCTGTCATCATATTTCGGACCGTGACAGTCTCTGCCTTTGTCCTCTCACAGATACGAGAACGACTTCATATAAATGCAGTTTATGTGAATTCTTCAAAAAGAATGAACTCTCAAGAAATTAAGTCTCACGGAAAAAAATATTCGCCTATTGTCAACGGTCTACACAATGAATGTTGGTCGTATCGTTGGCGCATTAAAAAGTATTCATGCGGTATCTTTGTTGGGTCCATTCTTATTATTAAATAGTTTTGCCGAGATCTTCACACTAGATTCACTGTTTGTGTTTTTATAAATTACATTTAATTCAGAATGATATTTGATTTCTTATTTAATACTTTTTGGGTTAATTGCTTTCGAAGACAATCGTACCTACCAAAACGGTTAAAGTATTGGTCACGAATAAAGAGGCGTAAAAACAATTGCGAAAGCGGTAATGAAGTACGGGTAATCAACACTGCGTTTTCATTGTTGGGATCAGCGAAGACTATTGATGTTATGGTTGATGGTCAAGGAAATGGACGCTAGAACGCGCCGTGACGGGCCATTGCATTGTCTCAATCAAACGGCAATGAGCATTGGGTACGATGACCGCACTTGCTAAATGATGGGGAACTGAGGAAGACGAAGCTATTTACAATAAAAGAAATAAGTTTATGTACGGCTTTTTTTTCCTGTGGCTACAATTATAGGAAAATATATTAATTGTTAGTGTTCAATGAGGAAAACTTAGACGTAGGTATAATTTATTGAAGTTTTGTGTAAATTGCCTGAAATATGATAATGATTCTTGAAGATGTCATAAAGAAATCGTGACTACTTACGCCACGTAAACTATTGCAGTATTTTATATGAAATGGTGATTTTATATCATTAATGGAACACATTAATGAGATAAATATCTTGAATAAAACATATCACAGAATTAAAATAACCTGTGAATCGAAAAAACGCCAGACGAGCGTGGCAGACGGGTCGCCGGCGAGAAGGGTCCTATCTTACAATGTTGCCTAGCGACGCGTAAAGTGAATAATTCACCAATTTTGGTTTATCTGATTCAAAATTCCGCGCTGAAGAAGTCGCGAGCATAGTTAGTAATATCTAAAATAAGCTGCCGCATAAGTTAACCTATAAATACTCCGGTTAAGAATTTATTTGATTAAGTCAAGTTGTGGGAACTGCAGCAAAATATAGCCGATATACAATATGCTAAAGCGGTTCTAAGGCGGTAAG
>DWQK01004771.1:0-10135 GCA_018231225.1 Noctuana stator | reverse complement strand
TGTACACTATATATATATATAAAATTTTAATACATACCAACCAATACGCCACTTATACATTATGCAAAAACATCTTCCGAGAAATGGAAAACTCAAATATTATACAAATATAAATTAAAATCTTAATTGACAAATCAAAACATGTTTATTATTTAGAATCCGCTCTTTACATATAAAATGGATAATCCTGAATGACTGCCTGACAGGTCAATGCAGAGCCTAATCTGCTGATCGTAGAGGGTGTGTTCTTTTTTTAATTTTGCTAAATTCTTCCCCTTATTAAGATGTCAAAAACATTATATGGTACAATGTGAATCCTTGGTCCAATTAATTATGAAATCCACGCATTTCTTTTAATATATAATTTTATTTCCAGGGGCTGTACAGGACTGACGGAGCCTGCATTTCAGTTGTTGACTGCTGAAGTGTATGCGGAGTGGGTTTGTGACAAGTGCCTGCATTCTAAGAACATCCCTCTGGTGAAGTTCAAGCCATAGCGATGTACCGTGCCTCTTCCTCCACCCTACTGCCGATCAGTGAGCTGTGAACTGCTGATTAATATCATTACTACACTCATCACAAGTATTGAAGCCATGTGAAATACTACATACTAGTTATTTATTAAATTTCGGTTGATTAAATCTTGGTACGATCTCAAAGATAGGATTAAATCGTAAGAGATGGATTAAAAATGAAACATTGTTTTCTTCAAATGTCCAAGAAACAAGAAATATTGGATTTTATGAATTTGTGCATACACAAAATTGACTTTTTTATTTTTGTGTGCAAATATGAGAAAGTGATTAATTTTCACTAGAGACTTATTTTAGTTGAACAAAATATATACTTTATTTTGTTACTATCAACTGAGGGTCTAGCCAATGTGCCTTTCTGTTTGGTTAACACTAAATATTGAATATAATTATGGGATTGACATAACAGTAATAAAATTTAGTTAGTTTATTTAGAGATATAGCAATCAGTAAAACAACTTGCAAAGCATCTATCTTGGCTAGGTCCTCTGAGGGCCTATTATGAGTTTTAACAGTTTGGTTTCGGTTTGCCTCATACAGACATCTACTAGCAACACCCCTAGCGAAAACATGGAGAACTAAATGTGGGCTGTGTTCATTGCTCGTTTTCTTATTGTAATGCAACTTTGTGCTGTACGAGGTTGGCAGTGTATGGAATGATAGTTAGATTGATGTTTCTCTAAACTGTCAAAACTCGTACTATGCCCCCTGATCTGTCTGATTGCGATTTTTAAACGAAAAGGACACTAAAGTGCAGACATTTTATAACAATAGCTAGTCTGTTATTGTCATGAAAATAAAACTATGTAATTTATTTTAGTCTAAAATTATGTTCCATCATGGTTAAAAGTTACTAAGTTTATTTGAATTACTTGAATCAGAAAATTTAATAAAAATTCAACAATTAAAATCAGTTATTGATTTATTTTTAATCTCATAACAATTATTGTGTTCATTGGTCACATAAATGTAATTATCCGTTTTGCATATCCATTAAAGCAATTTAACGTTTTGATAACTTTCTTTGTTCTGGGCATAAAGCTATGACTTTGTGAACTTAAGGACATAACTGAAATATTAAGCAATATTATGGCCCGAATGGTAATGTTCGAAGCCTGTTGTGCGTGTCGCTTTAGTCTTTGTGCATATTGTAAATACGTTTTAGAATAATTTTAAGTCTAAACTTCCGCCTTATAATAATGTGACCTATGTGTATATTCAAATTAATATTTGAATGCTAATTGTAACGATGTAAGGCCCTTTTACACTGCCCACGACTGTGCTTCAAATTGTGATACTTTCGGTCCTGCATAGATAAGTTTGCCTGCAATTAAAATTGTACATATTGGCAAATGAAGCAATAATATTCTTAAAATATATCATAATGAAATATTCTTTAAGATGAACGCACAAAGATATTTATTGTCGATCAGTAAGGTTACTATACTGTTATGGAGTTTTAAGTATGTTGAAACGTAGCCATAATAAAAATCAGTTGTTCTAATTGAAAGGATCTTAATGCGCCTCTGTGTAAAAGGGCTACATGTGCGAACACGAAACACGCAACACGCTTACGATGGCCTCAATGTAAATGTAATATGTGCTTTATGGAATTAAACTAAGCTAAGCTTCGATCACTAATAAATTAGATACACAATCAACAACTAAAATTTCCGCACTAAATGAACGCCCATTTGGGTGATCTATTAATGGAGTGATCGAACGTAAACATGCGTCAGTCCGCGGTGAATAATTTTATATGAAACACACTTCTAGGACGCTTAAAAATGATGGTAGTTTCATATTTTCGTTATATATTATTATTATCATTGTATACTTGTTAAATACTGTACCGTAATTAAAACCGTACCGTAAGTAAAACCGTTATTTTGTAAAAAAAAAACGTATTTTTTTAATAATAAATCTAAATTTAGTCACAGTAATAAATAAATTGTCAATTATGAAGACTCACTAACCTTCATTGGGACACTTAAATAATAAAGTTTATTCTTTTCCACAATATATATTAGCATCTGTCGTATTATGATTATGGTTTTTTCCCTTATTTTTTTACCGTGGAAGACTGATGAAATGAAATTGTGTTTAGGAATGTGTATCTAGTTTATTAGTATTCGATGATGCTAAGATTATAAGGCGCGCCTTCATAATGCATAGCGAAACGTAAGGATTCGTTTCGATTGGATAATAATGTACTTATTATTTTGGTGCCCTAGTTTGCATGTAATAATATACGCGTTATCTTTACGTAAATGTAAATACGATGAATCCATACGCTTTGTTAACTATAAGATGATGTGTTTGTCAATTTCTATTTTTATTTGATAACATTTCTAGTTGGTATTTGTGTAAATAAATTTATAGCCTTTAGTGTAATGAGATTATATGAATGTGGCGTCGCTGCTCCAGAGATGTTAAGCGGTTGTGACTTAATTTAATTAATAAGAAATTGCCGCGCAGCTAACCATTGGGAGTCATTTTACAAGAGTCTGTCGAAGTTGATCTACGATAGATTTTATATGGAACGCATTATAGCCTGGAGCCAGCCGACCTTTACATAGATATATAACGAGTATTCATTTACCTTAAAGTCATAAATATATTTGTGAATAATTGAACTATTTTAAGAATTAATTTTAATAAGTTAGATCGTTCGCGTTCAAGCGCACAAACTGATTTACAATAAGCTGCCCAAGAGGCAGTGCTTTTTTTTAAATTTGGTTTTTGTATTTTTATTGTAAAAAGGCGTTGAAAAGTAAGCTAGACGTTATAAAACTTTTTTTCCCCTTGATTATAATCAATTTTTACCAGTGATTTGAACAGTTATAATTTCATGTGTGTTCCCTGTCTTTATTTTTATTTTTAATAATTCGTAAACCGTTGATTGAGTTATTTTTATCCATTTTTAATCAGAAGTGTACTTAAAATCTTCACCATAAAATTTTAATAGTTAAATAAGATCTATATTATTAAACAATTACTTAAACAATGAAAAATATTAGGATCCCCTATATTGTATGCCTTCTATTGAATAGAGATTATAAACTTTAAACCAAGGGATTATATAATTTTAAGTGCCTAAGCAAATTATACATTATAATAGGTATGATGATCTAAATGTGTATCTGTAATAATCGATTTTGAGAAATGTTTTTTATAAATCAGCCATGACATTTTTGTAAGAAATCAAAACTATATCGAACATACATTTGTGAAATTTAATTTTATATCAATTATTGCAAGGCTTAGTGTTAACATTTGATTGTGTTTTAATGTCGCTTAATTATGTTTTAATTAAAGAAGGATGTTCTGAAATATAAAATGTTTGTTGTGGTTACAATGTGCACGGTTTTCTCTGGCAAGATTTTGCCATGCTAGGAAATATGAACTTTATGACCATGTTGTAGAGTACTTTCTCTATAAACAACTGTGCTTCTGAAATGAAATTTTAATGAGGCCATAACCTAATGTATCTGTTTGACACTGGTATTGATAATATATTTTGAACTAGCAACCCGCCCCGGTTTTAAACGGGTGCAATTTACGTGTGTCATTATTTGTGTAATAAAATCAATGTTTAATCGAAAGTTTATCACTTTGGTGCTCTCTTTAAGAGAGAGAGAGCTTATCAAGAAACTTTACCGGGCGAGTTGCACGCCGAGTTCATAATATATAATTAGGTATGTAGTTGCGGGAGTAATTTAAATTAAATGATATGTCCTACGATATTTATCTTAAGTATAAACATTTATACTACATATTTTGTTAAAAATACCTTTGCAAGTAAGGCAGTCTTCTACAGCAAAAAATCATAAAAATGCTTAGTTATTGAGTCAACCTCAATAGACGAAAACAACTTTTCCACCCTCGGGGGTAACCTTTCCACCCTACATTGTTTTCTTAGCGTAGGTACTTCAAGAAACCTTTCAAAACGATCTACTTTTTCCAACTTGCCTAATTGACGAATACTTTTGGCATTTATACCTATCAACCTTTGACTCTCTGGAATAATGAACCTTTTCAGATGAATTAGACAACAATGAAATAATTTATCTGTAGCGGTTCCAGAAATTATCCTACACGTCTGAACAAACTCACAAAGTTCGGGCTCTCACTACAATGTTAGTTAAATTACAGCGAAAACGTAAATATAACACTTCCCGTTTATATTCAGAACAAAGTTGTTGTAGAGGAAGCACTCAGTAGCTCTTTTACGATACAAATCTACACTCTAGGATAACGATATTGGTACATTTTTTATTACGGCTTATAGTTCCATGTAAGTTCCATAAGTGGCGCTGTTCTGGTTTCCATACAAAATGTCTGTTAAAGTGATAATACACTATCCATAAATTCTATAATGTAGATTTGTTCGACTTGTAATAAAAGACCTGCAGATGGTAGCAGTAGGGAAGTCGTTTTGTCATGTTACTGCTTATGATGATACTATTATTCTTAAATATGATTATCATGATTCAAAAAATGAATAATTGCTATGTAAATTTTAAAATATTTTATAAAATATGTAAGAACAGGAAGAAATTGATTTACGTAACCTGACGTCATAAAACGACTTCCCTGATAAAAGCGGAGTAAACAACACGGTCTATTTTCATGATAACTTAGGAATGTTCATCGATTAGTTAGATATAAAGTTGCTTCGAAAATTGGCGTCTGAGAGATTTTTTTAATGATTTGTAAATATATTTAATAAACTTGAACTATGCTAAACAATTGTACAGTAAATGATAAATTAGAAAATTATGTAGCGTACGCGGCCATGAATGTTATAATAATCTTGAGAACATCACAATTATTTTACCGAACACCGTTAGCGCAATGTAGAGATGCCAAAACATAAGGTCTACAGCCCAATTATCGCATTGAAGACATAATGTCTTATTCGACATAAACCTGTTACTAACCTATAACTTTTATGTTTCTACCATTATTTTTTTTGAAAGTCTTAACTTAATTTGTGTCTTTGACGTCAGCAGTAAGCAGTAGAAAGATTAACTTATTAGTCGATAATTATTTCTTTCTACTGTGCTTTATTGTATTGATAAAATTGATATACCTACCCACATAGTAACAATACTTAAATTCACTTTCCCATGCTAGTGTAATGTTTGAGTGTCGTCGGTACAGCACATAAATGAAGGATAATAATTTTTTAATATTAAATCTTAATTAATAAAACACAAAGTTGAACCAAAAAAAACAAAAGCCACTTAATGAAAGGTATATTTTACTGTAGAAGGAACACTTTGCCATATTTATAAGTGCGCGCGACATAAAGTGAGTGCAAACTGCACTCTTTTATCGAAGTTTTATAACAATGAGAATCTTGGCTTTTATATGCTGTTTATAAATTTATTG
Organism: Noctuana stator; assembly: GCA_018231225.1. Lineage (NCBI taxonomy): Eukaryota > Metazoa > Arthropoda > Insecta > Lepidoptera > Hesperiidae > Noctuana > Noctuana stator. The sequence goes on along the minus strand of DWQK01004771.1, from coordinate 4,205 downwards.
TGTTTGGAGGTTCGCCAACTTAATAATAATTATAGTATACATCCGGAATAGTGGTTTGGTCGTTTTAAGTCCTCACAAATAGTTAAATGGAAAAAGAGAGGATCATTGTTAAAAAGATACCTATATACACTAGTATAGGTTGCAAAATAATTAAAATGCCTTGGGATACTTTATAAATATAAGTAAGTAACCTATATAAGAGTATGGTGTGCTTGTTGGAAACAAAACCTTCTGTTACTTCTCTATATTGTGCTGCGTCTATATACATTTTTTTACTGTTATATACTTACGTCTTATATTACTTGCAAGTCTTGCAATTGTAAATGATAAAGTTGTAATTCAAATATTATTATTACCTATGGAGTCAGATGGAACATCAGTGGTCTTAAATTTGTGCATAGTTTATTTTGTATTATGTGAATATAATAACAAGCAATAAATAAAATTGTTATTGAGGATTTTTTATTTCGTTTTAGAGATATTCCCTTCCGAATTCAATCCCGAAGCAGACTTTTGTGTTTTATCCCTGAACTGAAACGAGCACGGAAAGACAATTACAGGGAAAGTCCTGTCAGTTATTCGACGTGTGGGTCGTATACGCCCATAGCGGCATATAATATATTTAAGTCTGTAATCTTATATTACCCTATATTATTATTATTGTGAAACGTCCGTAACGTTCAGAATAAAACTAAATAAAAATAATTTAATACTACTTTATCGAATTGGCTGATTGTTGTGATGCGATAAAGCATATTGATGCTAATTGCTAAAAACCTCATATTGTTTCTTAGTTTAACAGCCAATTATAGTACCTATCTAATTAATTGTCGAATTTGCCACGCTTGTTGTAGTGGTATTTTCTGTCATCTTTTTTCAATTTCGTGCATTCAAGTCACGGTATATGTGTAACTTCGTCAAAACCTCAAACACCTCTCAAAACAGAACTGACTGATTCTGTCCGAAGCCTAAAGGTTTGTTGTTGAGGAAATAACAAACTATTTATGTCCAATATAATGTATTATGGCATACATTTTTTACTAAAACTAGTAATTTCAGGCGAATAAACGATCCCATCAAAGCATGTAAAACTTAAAAATAAAATAACTGCGTACAAGTGTTTTAGTAACGTAGGTACATTTAGGTAAAATAAAAGTGTACAAGACAGTGCACTTGTCGAAACTATTTTACAGTTAGATTATAAAATATCGTTAATTTTTAAATGCAAACTAAGAGAACTTTGTTTATTGCGGAATGAATTAGAACTTACTGCAATCATACAAAGTAAATCATACAAACTAGTTTATTTAGTAATTTGTGGTTCATATATGTTTTTAAGTAAGAAGGAAGCTGCCATCCTTACGATAAGTGCTAAACTTATATAAGATAAAAGTTACTCGCGGCAAATCATTACAATATCTGCATTACCGAACATGTTATCGACGTGTAACTTTCACTAGTCCGAAGATAAAACTTTAAATTACTATAAGTTACAAGCATTATTTAAAATGTGTTGGCGCTAGGTCGGAAACTTAGTTATTGCACTTATCGTATGGACAATATGTAAGTCGCAAATTAATGAATGCGCATAATTTCTGCATGTTTTTTTTCCTTTTTAATTTTTTTTAACTCATTCTAAAGCAATGAAACAGTTAACTCCCACGTTCTATTATTTACGTAAATTAGTTAAATCTTTATTTATAACAAAATACATTTAGGTATAACAGACTATAACATCTGTTCTATGAATATACAAGTTGATAATGTAAACTAAGTTCTATAATTTCATTCTCAGTCACTCTACTGATATGATTTAACAGTAACCATTTGTACTTCTAATAAAATTTAAGTCATTTTTGCTAGGAATTTTCTTTTTAAATATCACATACTTCACAGGTTACATAGTAATTATAACAATATAGAAAATCAGTTGACTTGTAACAAAGTATATAAGATTAACACAAAGGCAATAATAAAAGTAATTATCTATAAAATCACAAGTAAAATCTAAATATAGCAATGACAGAACATTCTGGTGATTTTACCTTCAAAGTAGGTGTTGTAAATATATATTACATTTATTAGTCTTGACCAGTGAGAAATACTGTATATTAGGTAACAGATGGTTTTATGGCAGTATGTTATTATTATTAATGTAAATATTATATAACTATTGTCTATCTTCACATTTACCTACCCAAATATTATTTTGTGCTTAACATTTTACATAGCATATTATAATATAAGAATTACAAATCAATTTATAATATTAATTTATTCTTAACCATAATCAGATCCAAAAGAAGTCAACCCTTTATTTTGTATGGCAAAGGTTACAGCAGCATCTAGGAAATCATAATGATTGTGTATAATATTGTTATTCAAATTGAGGTTCTCGTCCGTTTCATAATCATTGTTTGGTGTTTCAGGATGATTGCTTCCACTGAAGCACTGATATGAAGAATTGGATGTGTCTGGGAAGAAACTCAAATCATTATTAACAGTTCCTCTGATATCATCTGAATAGGACCATGATATGTCAAATTCACTAGACGAAGTTCTTTCTGTAATAATTGGTTTATTGTCAGTCATACTCTCATGTGCTATTTCGTCATCAGATGTCATAGGACTACTAGGAGGAGACAGAAACATATCTTTAGTACTTTGCAGGTCATTTTTATCTGTTTTTCTTGTGTTTTCTGAACTTGGAGCATTCTGTAGACCGTGTGCTGATATCGCCATAAGTATACCTTCATTTTCAATACTGTTGTCACCAGGTAGGTTGTTGATGAACTCTGCTACATCAAGAGCCAAGAACCTATTGTTGTCCATGTCAGTTGGCAGTGGAGCAACCATCCATGAGTCCAATACACGATTTATGGTATTGTCTACAAAGCCTTTTGCCATCTGAAACAATATTAACAGTGCAGTTAAAAAATCAGCATTAAATCAATACATTATAACAACCTTGAATATGCTGTCCAACCTACATATCAGTCACAAATCCTTCATTTAAGTAACAAATGTGAAAAAAATGACCTCGAAATAAATTTAAGTGACTGCTTGGATGTAATGTAGTTTCCATTATACAAACTTTTTAAGGTTCTAGTTTTTAAGGTACTTTACTCTTTTTAATTATAAGTGAAAACTGACTTGACTGCTCTCAAATTTTTTTTAATTTAACTTAAAAGGGTAGCTTGTGGATATTGTCACAGTGTAAAAGTTAAAAGATAAACATATTTACCTGTCTTGCTTGCCATCGACCTATGCACTGATCCTCACTATAGTTTTGTGCGACCACCACAGACATTGGTATTGATGCATTATCACTGCTAGATCTGCTTACTGTACTGCTATTATTGTCACATGAGCTTATGTACCGAGGATAAGACAGTTTTTCCGAAGGTATACTAGTACTCGGCAAAACAGACTTATTGGAATCCGTAATAACAGAATTTAATGTATTATTAAAGTCTTGTTTCAATAAGTAGTCACCTAGGATTTCGAGATTTTGTTCCGTGCTAGCGACTAAATCTTTTGAGTCATTTTCAGTGTTGGACGAGGAGCCAGCCTTATTAGATTCGGTCTGAACCACCGCAACCGCTGCAGGTGTTTTAGTCTCGGAGATTTCGTTTCGCAAATGATATTTTCCTTTAACTTGCCAAGCAAATCGTGCTTTCTTTAGTGGGCGTTCAGATTCCATTGTAGAGTCGCCATTTTCCTGTCGCTTACATGACGATTCTCCTGCTGTTGCCGGAATATTCATCGCGAAAAGTTAAGAAAACAACACTTAACGATCATTAGTAAACAAACTTTGACATCACTAATTACTACCATATGATTGACTGACAAGTAGTTAATTAGTGCACACTTTTTATTTTACTTTCGGAATGTTGACAATCAGATGAAATGTCAAACAAAACTTACATTTTATTTTTGTAATACAAGTTCATGTCTATGGTTTTACTTGATCAAATTAATTTTAAACTAATACGTGTCATTGTTTTTATAGTAATCATTATTTTTATGTAATGTGGTTAGAAATAGTAAATTGATCTTTATTAATAAAGTCACACAAACATTTTATATAATTTTCACATATGGCAATCAGCTCAATCACTAACTTGGTGTTAACTTAATGTTGCCATTGCACGAGCGGATACTAAATAGTTTGAAATTCGTTTTCAATATTTTTTTACCTTAAC
>DWQK01004770.1:0-10136 GCA_018231225.1 Noctuana stator | reverse complement strand
CGTCACCAATGTCGCGTAAACGGAAAAAGGGAGGACCCAAACCCTCAACCAGCCTTGCGGTGCCGTCGCCGGTTAAAATAACCACCCCTAAAGTGGCCACTCCGAAAATACCCAAGGTGGCAACCCCAAAGCCTGTCATTGTCGCACCGCCTTCTCCCGGTAAGTGGAAACCTCATAATTTTACCATGTACCTAGTTAATAAATAAATGGTTGGATCAAACGCCGGTATTACGTGTCCGCCGCGACACGAGTTCCGCAGCGAAACCGTGTGCCACACATGTCATGTTGCGTACCGAAAAGCGAAACCGGCAGTACCCTAGTTAGGGAGGTAGATATTTTTCTCTGGCCATTAACTCATTCTGCATACTCCTGTGCATTGGCTTGTATTTTTTTATTTATTTTTATAGTCAGTTAATTTGCCCACTGCGAACTTCCTCCTTAGTGTCTCAGTAAATTCGACAGACATTGTGCACATTTTGAAAAAAATCACACGTTTGTTATTTTTATGTTACATTAAGGGTGCAGTATTATAATAATGATGAATAATGTATTCTTATTTAGGTAATAATTTGTTAATTTTCAGAAATCATCGACGACGACGACGAAGATATGGATGATGATGAAATGGACACCGGTGAAGAGGTGTCGCTGGCAGCCTTGTTGCATAACGAAGAGGAAGAGGAATATTATGATTACGAAGAATATTAGTTATAACATAACATAACTGTGTAGTGTGTATCCACCTATAAAATAGTAATTCCATTTTCATCCACCTTTCCGTATACGAACGTTTAAATTAAGTTATCGACATTAAATGCTAGCAGGATGGTTCTAGAAAGATCACGTTATCGCGAGCGCTTACTCAACACTTGCTAAAGATTTAAAATAATTATTGAATATTAGCTCTGCGGAGTCTTCGTGAAGGAATATTTTCGAAAAGGAATTTTATTGTGGAAACTTCTAGAACCCAAACTTTGGCATGCAATTATTATTCCGTATAGTCATAAAAACCTACAATAGAAACTAGATTAAGTTCACATAATTACGATTTATAGAAATTAAACTCGAATTCAAGATAAAATGATATTAAGAAATCTATGTATAAGCGTTGTTAATTTTATTTGACTGATATTTTTTACTTTTTATTTAATCATAGTTTGTGCTTAAGGTAATATTATGCGGAAGCATAAAAATACATGTTAAGGATTTGTGCATTTGTATAGCTTAAGATTTCCATGTGTAGGAGATTTTTATTAGTTTTAATGTTTTAAGCCGAGGTGTTTCACTCACCACTTTAATACCCGTTTCTGCTCTAAAGTAATTTCTGTGCCAGCAAACTTTATGTATGAGAAGATTATTGCTTCGGATTAACCCGAGGTCCTTAATCAGGAGCTCACGTCGGTCCTAAAATCTAGTAAGAGTTGATTGAGGCAGTAAAAAATCCGTCCTCGCGGTTGAAATCGCAGGCACTACTTACTATATATAATACAGCAACTACTTATAATATTAAATACATCTATTATTAGTGTACATAGCTACATACCACATTTCATACTTCGATTCTTAGTTGCATGATGTTTCTGCTAGAGGCGCTGTTCCAACTTTTGAAGCATAATAATATATACTAACAGTCCTCATTTTTGAAATGTCTCGTCTCGTCTCACCGCCGACCTGGTGGTCAAAAGTAGAACCTCAATAAAGCCCGCTACATCCATCATCCATTGTACCCATTTGAAAATGGTTGGTAAATTTTGTGGTTGAATAATAAATTGTTATGTTTTTACAATTTTTAGTTTTATTTTTAAAAGTTTCTTGATTTTACAGCCTGCATTTCCGGTTCTCAAAGTATTGTCATACTAAAGTTCAATTGACGCATTAAACATGCATAAAGATTGAATTATAATTATTTAAATTAATGAATAATTTAAAAAACCATATTTTTTAACATAATCCTACCAATAAAGCTGTTTATTTATGTATTTATTTTTTATTTCTATTTATTTAGTTTATTTTCCTAGATTACCTGGATTTATATAAAGGGCCTAAATAATTTCAAGGGATGAGGTTAAATTTACAGTCACGGAATCCAGTCACCACCTTGGACAAAATAGTTTTTCTTTGATTATCAAATACGAAGATACTTAGGTACCTATATGAAAAGAAAATATCTATCGGTTCTTTCTAGTTTAGTAATAAAGTTATACTTAATTGCTGTGATCCCAGACCAATTTAATATTTAAGAGTAATTTGAAATAGGTACATACCTAAGTACTTTATTTATTTTAAAGTTGATAAGGTACCTATAATGTTTTTATTGTTATCTTTGTTGAAAGTTAATAAGTTAATAGGTAAATATGTCATTGGTTATAAAGTATCAGGGTAATTAATTTCACAATAAGCAAATAGCTACCTACTAGTTAAATCTCAATCTACCTATTCAAAGTTTTAAATGTAATAAAATTATATTTGGTAAGAGCCTAGCTATTAACGCATTTAAAGAATTATTTATTTAGGTACATACACAATAGACACAAAAAGGAAATGTGTATTTCGTACATACTTCAATAGAATGAATCAGACAGACTTCAATAGCGCAAGCAGTCGCGGGGCGAAGTCGCAGACTTGTCGGAACATGCACAGAAAAGTCGCGCGCGCGTCGATCCCGCGCTGTCGTGTTTCAGTCAAATTTGATATGCACCGCTATTCTAATATAAATACCTACAAGTTTGGTGCAGCACACACAAAGCACATTTGACTCACAAGTGCCGTGTTAGGTTTTTGTTATGATAAAGTGCAGTGCAGTACATACTTACTCTAAATAGACACGCGTGTTTAAAACGTAAATAAACTGTAACAGTGCATTTCTATGAAATGGGGCTTATGTGCAATTTGCAAGAACGACGAAAACGCAAATTAGCGCGAAACAAGATATTAGCCGTATTAAATGCTGAATTAATTTTACGCGCTTACCGCGAAAAATTTAGCCCTCTTATGGCCAACTTGCACGTACTTTCTAATTTACGGATGATCCCGGTCCTGAAAACGTAAGTTGTTGTTCATTGTTCTTATATTTTCGTTTATTTTGAGTACCTACTTAGCCTAGTAATATTTACGTTTATTGAGGTTTAGGTATTGCTTATTTTCATATAAGTAGTTTATTTTAAAAAGGTTGGTAGATAATATATGGACTTATCTTTTTTTTATATTTGATTTAAGAAATACTTAAGTAAGTCCTGAATCATATTTCTTTTTCGTAGGTAATTAATTAAAAAATCTGGACGTTGTTAGTTAGAACACACTCACACACAGTTAACAACAGTTAAAGTTACAAATGCATATCAATCTAAAAGAACTAAATTTAACTAAATTTATTTATACCTACTACTAGGACTTTGAAACTTGAAATTCAAAATTACCGCCATCTTCTATTTCTATTTTAGTAAGCATCATTGAGGTTGGTAGCACTGATTGGTCAACGAGACGAATGATATTATGACAACCACGGACTATATTTCAGGATGAAATTAATTGAATGTCTGTCTAGTCTACACACCTACAGGTCCGGTTTTATGTTTTTAAACGCTTTTAGCCTGTATGGGTACATATATTGTATGTAACGGAATCTTTTAACGATTTTTTTTTTTTGATTCTCTCCACGGAGAAAAAAAATATTTGTCGATTTTTATATTAATTATTTTGGTTAGTTATTTACCTACGCTCCATTCTTTCCTAGTTGTTGACCCCACAAAACAATGAACAAAGCATAAAAAATTATATGTATACAATCGTGTACGCTCTATACTCTGTCTACGTACGGTGTAAATGTCTAAGTGGTCTGTGGGTGTAAATGATAGTCATATTTTATCTTTGTCCTTAAAAATCCAGAGCATCCACAAAGCGTCAATGTCAGCCATAATGTCATCGCATTAATTTTCTTTGGTTGGCTAACTTGTGACGCGAACTTTTCAATTCGTGACGCGTTGAAGTTGCTTGCATGTGGTGCAAAAAACAATTTAGTTTGTGTTTATGATTACGAAGAGTTGTTGAGAAAAACGGGATAGGTATTAAGATTTTTATAGTATCTATTCGAGTTCCATGATTTGCAATAAAAGTGTATATTGATACGAGAGTCGAGAACCACGTCTAATGTTTTTATAATATTCATGTTCCCAAAAGTGAAGTGCGTATTTGTAAGGCTTGGTGTAATAATGAAGAGTGCATTTATCGCTATTTAGCGATGTGTGATTTCTGTAAATTGAATTGATGGTGTTTTGTTGAAATTCATGGTGTTTCCGAAATTATTAGTGTCGTTTGTAAATTATAGTTCGAATCATAGGGTCCACAAACGAGCAGACGGATTCTATCATGGTCGTAAAACGGTGAGTATTACCAAGCGCAATGTGTTTCTTTCTTGTTGAAAATAACTACGTATACACGATGCATGCGTTACGTATTTCTACTTGAACGGTTGTTGATTAATTATTTGCCGAATTTAGTATACCGGTATCTAAATAACTGCGTTGTTTGTATAATTTAAGGATATAGTTTTAGTTGTATATAGGTGTTTACGTTTGTAGCATCCCAACGAGTATTGCTCTTTATTTTCTTCAAAACACGTTTCAATGGTAGATTTTTGAGTCCTTTTATTTGCAAATTTGCAACCCTTTGTCTTGAATGTGTGCGGTTTCTTTATTTTTTGTTACTTAAAACATTGTTATTAAAAAATAATTAAGCGATTATGTGAATCCCCGTTTGTCTTGTACGTGAAGAAACTCGATTTAAAACATGGTTGTATGTTTTAATTGCAAATAAATATTATCGTCTTTATTTTTAAATTTTATTTAAATACCTTAGTCAATTTTTTTTTATATTAGTAGAGAATATTCAGTTGAAATTGAGACAGGCTGATATTAATGAATAGTTATTTATTATGTACTTTAAATTTGAGTGAATTTACAATATTTTGATAACATTTAATGTTAACAGTTAATGTAAAAAAAATTTCTATAGTGATAATTTTTATACCCAACCTACTTATTCATCTATCATTTTAAGGATTCTGAGTTCGATTTCTAACTTTCTTGGCCCCGGTTTCTTGTGCGTCTGTGTTGTTTACACTTTTTTGTGTATATTTGCTTGTACAAGAAATCCCCAAAAATCCTGTTTTCCAAAATAAACTGATACTTTAGACTGCCATAGCCAAATTACTTAAAATTTCCTATGTCTAGTTTTAAGACCTATACTACCAGCTGTTTTATTTTAAATATTAGTTTAGGTTTTGTCACAATGTTTCACTTTAAGATACTGAAAAGATACACAATCTGTACTAATAATATAAAGCTGAAAAATTGGTTTGTTTGAATGCGCTACTCTCTGGGACTACAAGTAGGATTTGAAAAGTTCTTTTTGTGTATGATAGCTACATTCATGAGGAAGGTTATAGGCTAACAAGCATTATGTTACAATTCTTAAAGTGGTTCAAAACACAGGGCACAGCTAATTGATTTATAAAATTTAAAAAATTTTATGTTTATGCTACGATCAAACCAGGACTTATAGAAATTGTCATTTGGAATTCAACCATTATGCTATCAGTGATACTAATTTTTATCTGCAGGCTCATACTTCATGTCACTTTTCATCAAATGTGACCTACCTATTAACTATACATGAAAGCTATCGTAATAGTAAAAAGGTAGTCAAACCGGATTCACCAGCAGTGTAATATAACAATTGTATGCTTATTAACATTTATACTTGTATTACATTTTCTACTTTATGGCGCATGTTAATAAGATCCATAAATATTTAACAATTTTAGGCCACTGTTTGTAATAGATAGATACTAAAATGCAAATTTGTATCTAATTTATATCTGTACGAAGAATTTTTATGTGTGTTTTGTCATAATCAGGTACTTTCATTGCTTTAAAAGTATTATGATTATGTAAAGCAATGTTTGTAATAATTTATTTTAGACATAATGTATCCAGGAGGTACTCACATTTGAATAAAAATAAAAATTGTAGTCTTTTTACTTTAAAATTTAAAAATTTTTCGTTATAGCAATAGTTGTTGTGTACATCGCATAGGACATATACCTATTGCTTAATGAGTTTAAAAAAAAAATTAAAACGTACAAAGAGTTTTCGTTGCATAATCATCAGCCAGCCTTTATACAGTAGTACACAATCGATCAAACAATATCTTTATGGAAATCACTAACTGATATATATATTTAGTTTAAAATTTCATTGTTCTATTTTTTCTAGTTAGATGGCATCAATGTTCTGTGAGTTGTAGTAAAACCCAGCAACATCCAATCTGTATTAATATAATGATTCAAATAACAGAAAACCCCACATGTCATGTCGTTAGTTAATCTCGGTCACATGTACTATTTGCAGAATTTTTGTTTTATGTCATTTGTGGCTTTACTAGGTCTTACATTTTTGATCAGAGGCCAGAAATTTACATTGCACGTAATTGCGGTGATTATGATTGACATTATGAGCTAATCAGCTGCAAATTAGCTTACATTTTAGGTATTTATTTATAATAAAAGCCTAAATACATTTGGATCTTGTGGTAGGTATTTCCTTATGTAATTAACTTTGATGCAGGTTAATTTGATGTTACATCCGCCGTCCAACAGCTGCTTCGTGCCCCTAGTCCGTAGTTCCGCACCTGCACGGCAGATGCTATTCGCCGTAGGGGATAGTTCTATCGCTGATGTCGCTTTTTATGTTATCCTAGTACCATCTGCGCGGCATACTTATAAGGACATTATTAAAGGAGTGACATTTTCTATTCCATGTCATATTTAATAGATATATCTAAAATGTCAGATACGGAAAAACCGTAGAATTGAACTTTTAATGTTATTTTTCTGTCCGACTCCTGTAGTTGTTTCGAAGCGGAACTTGTGGTTAGATTGGAAATGTCGAGTTAGGTACATATTAAATTAAAACGTGTGATTTTTCCAATTTTTATCTTTTTGTAGGTCTGTAAGTTTTTGTAGTATTCAGCATAATATTTAATGTTCATTGAGAATAATATCAATAGTCAATACTCAATTGCAAAAAAAATTAACGTACTGTCCAGCTTAAAATATATGTAATTAATACACCTATGTCTATACAAATTTTATACTAACGTTTTTTCAGATATTAACACGGCGACAATAAATCTTGAAATATAACATAATAGAATATAGAACGCGCACAACAATGCGAGGTCCGTAATCGATATAAGAAACTCGTTGGTGATTTATTCAATAATGTGATTAACGGATCCCCCTTCGGTTGGGCACGTGCCGTCTAACGCGTTCCCCGATCCAATTGTGGGGTTAATTCCATTCGGGACTTAGGAAATCTTATACGCTACGTTTGCACATAGCGGAATAGAATACAATATTGGTTATTGAAATCTATATAATATATCAATAAAATCAAGTTACGGAAAAATAATCATAATTTATATATTTTATAAAATTATATGCTAAATTTATTTCCCGTTTATTGTTTTTTGATTAATACTTATTTAATTCTTTTAAATTAAGGATTGCTATTTGGCTGTTGATAAAGTTGTTGGGTTGTTTGAACTTTATATTTCTAGGAGAAAATACGATAAAACGAGTTCCGGCAGTTTCCGATGTTGGTACCTAGTATAGCGTATGATACGAACATTGAATAAACGAAAACATACAATACAAATGAGTATTCATTATTCTGATACTGCATAAAAGAGGCGCATTACTTGGATCGTAGTGTTCAGATTTGGTCTTTGAATTGGACACAAAAACGCAGCTCCACTTAATAATGCGTGCACAAAATATTTGATTTTACGAAAACCCAAAACGTCGGTTAGGGTTCAACCACATTGTATTCAAGCAATTAAACTCTTCACGTTGCCCGGAGGTCAGTCCCTGCGATTGCAACGTGTGCACATGTGACTTCCGACATTCAAGTTCAATGACCCCCTTCGTTTCGTACATGGCCAAATTCAGCGAGCATTCTACCGTCGTACGATCATAAATCAAATGATAACCACGTCAGTTAATGGCCACTGAGGAAGCATGTCGACGGTCATAAAGTATGCAGTAAGGTGACTAGTCAATATTTGCTTTACGGTGTATGATTTTAATATCGATAAAAATAAATTGTTTTTATCGTATGTAGTGGTTATGCGTTTGTATGGCACGGGTCTTCTCTCCGGTATGAGAAGGGTTGAGGTCATAGTCTCACCACGCTGGTGAAGTAAGGGTTTGTGGACAGTATGGTAAGATTGGCTTAAAAATTGCAGAAACGCTGATATGAGAAGGGTCTAGCGGAGTGTGCGTTGGTAGACGGCTTGAATTTCGAAGAAATTCGCGTGTGTATTATTTTCCTGAACATAATCATTACTCATGATGTACCTTTTTATGTACAAAACGTTTTAAACTAAATGGGTTTCTAAGGTCTAAAGCGAATAAGTGACATATTGCAAGTATTGAAGTGCAAATGCAGCTCAGATTAAGGGCAAGGTTGTTTCCAGCATTTGAATTACACCTTGTACCAGCACAGGATGTGCATTCACAGCCACATCGCAATAACTGCGCGTACGTGCGAAATACCGACTGGCAGGCAATACGCTTAACCACTCTATATTTGATCATTTCGATTTATTGGTTGCTTATTTGGCAACCGATAGGTATCATGATTTAAACGCACAGTACGACATCGCGACAGTCCTACCCGAAGTACAGTCCGGTACGCTACGGTCGCTTATAGCGATGTTGGTTTCCTTGTTTCATTAACAAATAAGTTTTTGGCCTCCAATAACATAATCATACATAGCATCAATATCGTATTATATACATATTCAAGCAACAAAACTAGATAGTAAATCAAAGTCCGCACTGTTCGTCAAGTGATTATGATTGTTGATTAATATAAGTAAGAAAATGTGGTGAAATCTTTATTGTAAAACGTAGAAATACGTTTATTAGAATCCGTTAATCACGTTTCAGTTAATCACGTTTCAGTTAAGAAGGTATTGATAATGGAGATACATACTTGATTTAATTAACTAGTAACGCACGTTCGTCCTGACGTAGGACTTCTAAACTATTTGAGCTTGCCCACGGGTGTCCATGAGTTGCATTGTTGCAGTGACCACTTAATAACAGTTGGTCTGTAGATACACTGTTTTGCTATTCATTACTTTAAAAAAATTATCGTTAGTTAAGTGATGCAAGACTATCTACTTTATAAAATACCATAATTTTTTTATCAGTTCATGGTTTATTAGTCATTGTGGTTATACATAACTAACTATTGTTTACTCCTAACGACAGTTCTAATCACGAAGGCAGCTCTGTCAGGGCAAAACCCCATAATATTATTATGTTTACATTGAAATAGTAAATATTAATATGATAGACCCCATAGAACTACCTACATCTAATTTATTGATGAGACCAATTAATCTGTTCAGGCTTTTGATAACAATTTCTAATCCGTTATAAGACTAAGTGACAACCTTTAATTTTTCCTTTTCTCTCTATTGTTTTCAATGTTTTAATTTATACGGATAGTTAATACTCGTAGTTTAAAAACCCACTCTTAAAAAGTTTACATCTTTTAGTGGATTCTAGATTTTCGACTAGTAAACTTCTGAAAGGTTTAAATAAATAATGTCTTTAGTGTAACAGTATTTGTATATTGTATTGTATATTATTATCTTGTGGTAATTATATATTTTATATTTTTGTGTTTAAGGCTATATACAATTTAAAAACAAAAAAGATATTTGTAGAATACAGATAATAATTATGTAGAATTTGTAGATGAGTTGCGGTTACCGCAGCAGAAATATTTTAAAATACGTCTACCTACTTCTTCATATTATTATTTTACAATGGTCGTAAGCTAAAAATTCAACTCTCGATAATATTATTCAGCTGCGGTCGATCGTGCTAAAATATTGCGAAAAAATACTACAGTACAGAAATTGCCCGAAATATCGAGTACCTACCTTGTTATTTAGAAATGAAAGTCTTAAAAGAGCCTTCTCGACTTCTCGAGCGTCCGTTTTCGCAAATGAGAACCGCCGCTTAAGCTTGTGCACGCTTTGGGCCAGTCCACAATGAGCAC
>DWQK01004769.1:0-10137 GCA_018231225.1 Noctuana stator | reverse complement strand
TCGTTTATGAGTAGCAAACGAGCGTACAGGCCACCTTACGTTAAGTAGTCATTACAACCCATAGACACCTGTGTCCAACTTCAAATGGGGGAAAAATCCGTACGTGGAGGCGTTTTTACCTTAATAAAAAAAGCCTAGATAATAATAGATATAAGTATTGACAAAAAAGGACGCGGACCTATACTTACATGATCAGTGCTTAATAAATTTTAGCAAAAACGCTAGTCTATCTGTGTTGTCGCCTTTCAAAGTTTGTAGCTAAATCCGAGGTTATTAAAACTTTCGCTTCAACCCGCCTATGCTTTTAGAAACTTCATCTTTTTATCAGACTGCGCAAGCAAAGTACTAACTACTTTTTAACATTATTCATAGTAGAATTGTATGTCTGTCTCATTCCTCTATTTCATGATAGGCCTTGTAAATACTCTTAAGTGGAATCCACAAATTCATCATGGATTCAACTTAAGAGTACTTAAAAGTTGGTCTGAGATCTGAGATCCATAAAGGCAAGTTAAGTTTAAATAAAAAACTTATATTACTTTAAAAATAAATACAATTGGTACTCTTTCTAAGTATCTACTTTAATTTTACTCTGATGTTATAAGTATTTCATTTATTTTAATCATATTAAATGACGTATTAACATGCGCATTTTCATTTTTTTAGTGAAATTTCGTAACAAACATACCTGTCATAGCAGATGGATAAAATTGCTTGTACCATTTTCATACGTATGGACGTTTCAATTTCAGTTTAATTTTCTAAATTCAACTATAGAAACAAGTTTCTAATAAAACTTTTATTTAATTAAAGTACATTGCTGCAACTGCAATAGTTTTTCACACAACTTGGCACAGTTTTACATAGTTATGCATAATACATAACTTTTAGCTAGTAGCTTTTTTGTAGCTGTAATATATATAATATTATGTGTATATAAACTTATCAATATTCAACACGCTTTGTCATTAAAGTAATTTAAAGCCAGACATTTGAGCTAACAAATCATGCTTGAAAGTAGAAGAAATTTCACAAATGCACATTTATTTCTGCCAGAAGCACCTTAACTGAAACTTTGCATATCTCAGTTTTTTGCTTCACACGAAGAGATTTCTAACCACAGCTACTTACTTCTATTTAGTTTGAAACGAAATGAATCTAGTTTGGAACGTTTTTACAGTGGAATGGCAATGAAATTCTGATAAAAGCAAGCCGTTCACATTGAGATTTTCATTCAAGTATTTTATTGTACTTACCGCTTTTTCTTTGATACGTTTGCAAATGTTTTAATGTTTTAGTTCCAAAAGTTCTTTTACGATACTTTTGTACGTAACCGTAAAATAAGAGTAGACGTTTTATAAGCATACATAGCGTAGTATCGCTAATTTAAATAAAATAAAATAAATAATATAATTTCTTATTAAGCAGGTACTAATTTAAAAATAAAATAAATCCATGCGCATATATTATATACATATTAACTACTATACCAAATAGTTAATATTCATATCTACTATTAAAATGAGCGGCTGCCTCTATATTTATGTAAACTATATTAGATATGAAGCATTTGTTGGCTGTAT
This sequence comes from Noctuana stator, assembly GCA_018231225.1. NCBI lineage: Eukaryota > Metazoa > Arthropoda > Insecta > Lepidoptera > Hesperiidae > Noctuana > Noctuana stator. The sequence goes on along the minus strand of DWQK01004769.1, from coordinate 8,554 downwards.
ACGAGAAAGTATAAAGTAATTACGGTACGTACGGATAAACAAAGGTACTATTTTCTTTGTTTTCCTAAAATCGATATGCTATAGGTATTCTATGCAAATTACCCTGTAATTACTGTTCACGTGTAATTCGCTTTACCTAGTTACTCTGTGGTCGTTATAAAAAACATTGTAATGAATAACTTAAGCTGCTTTATACTCCTTTTCAACGTACTTGCAGTGAATTCAGCGAAATTCTGAGCAATTCAACGTTACGAGAGTTTTAAATTAAATAGCTAATATTAATAGTTGCAAATATTATTACGCAAAATATTTTATGGATAGCATGTTCAATATCTTTTTAAGCACCTTACAGTGATATAAATCAGTCAAATATCAACCCATGAGTGACATCTAGTTTAAGGGTCTTATCACAATAGCTGATGCACGGACATCGCGGGTTCACAGCGCAGACACCGCGGATCAATCTGCTAGTGTGATAAGGCCCTTAATGATTCCGTCATGTACTACTTCTTTTAATATAACGTTTTAAGCAACGCTGTTACGTCGCTATCTCCCTATTTATATACGTGTGAACCTGGATGACAAATTAGTCGGGCGAGGCAGGATGTATGCCAACAGAGTGCGTCCTTGAGCGCGCTTTTATAGGACTTTATGTATAAGTAGATATTATAGGCTATGTTTCTGTGTTTAACAATTATTATGTAGGTATAAATTTTATCCGAGTATAGCGAGCATAAATGGATGTTCATCTGTTTTGTCATAACTTCTAAGTTATTTATCTGAGAAATTTTATTATGAGGTTGAAAGCGTTTTGATTATCCGCTGGTAATATTCAATGTAAATTCATGTTGAATTTTTTTCCTAGAGAACACAATCATGACTGTGCCGTCTGGACTCTAGAAGACCCCAAAAAATGTTTTTAATGATATATTATATCATTATATCAGATGAAAGGGCTTAGTTACCCGACAATATAAACATTAGCATAAGGTATAATAAATAAAGAATGCTGAGGTACAGGCGCCGACGATGGCCCACTCAATATCTGAAATCATTTAAAATGAGGTTAAGTTAAATAAAGAAAAACCATTGATAACAGTATAATTTATTTGATGAAGCTTTTTCATAATACAATAGATATTTGTAATACATATCGTATAGCATAAAATTTGATACAAATATACGGGTAACCCCATTGTTAACCCCCTTTGTTTACCACGCGTGTGCTTCCAAATGACAAATTAGTAGAACAAGGTCGTATTTTAAGTAGCAGGTCCTTATATGTATGCGCCATTGTGCGAATGGCCTCAAAGGACGCGAGGGCGAAGTCTGAAAAGAAATACGCTGATTGCTAAATGGGCTGCAACTCTTTCATGTTTCACAAGCTTTTGCCTGTGGCTTCGTTTGTGTCTAAACGAGGGACCGTTTTTCGTTTTTAATGACCCGTACTTTAAATAAGTGAAGATAAGAAGTTCGCGATATCATATATTTATATTTTAAGGGGGACTCACAAGAACCATTTTTATGATTTCCAAATTATGAGGTCCAAATATTTTTTTGATTGACTGACATAGGTCTTATTGATTAGGAAATTAGTACTTAAGTACGTTATTATATATACGAGTACATCAGTGTAAAGGTCAGGTTTGAACTCACAGAATTAAATTAATTCGCGAAACGAAAATGAGGGTGAGCGAGCGTGGCAGACTGGGCGGGGGCGAAGTGGGTCCTATCCTAGCGAGTTAGCTAAATAATTATTTTGTTAGTCACCCATTTTTTATTTCTCTTTAAACCTGATACTGAATTTCGTGCAGACGAAGTCGCAAGCATAGGTTTCTAAATAAATAAACTCTATGTAAAGATGCGAGCATCGATCGACACAGAGTCGTCGGCCTTTTGCGCAAAACGCAAGCGAAACTGAATGACAAATTAGTCAGACGAGACAGGATGTGTCCTCAGAGAGCACCGCGTACGTACAACCTTTTGAAGGACCATAAGTAAAGCCTTAAACGGGAACTCGGGAGATTTTAACTATAGAGTTTTGCGTGATGTGCTCGGAAAAGTATAATTGTGGGAAATATGCCTATGTGATTTAACCGATAAGCAGAAAATGGAAGTTTAAAGAAAATTTATTTATTTATCAATATCATAATTTTGAGGAATACAGGAAAAAGTAGAGAAATACTTATAGTCTCTTTAAATTTGTAAAATTGGTTTCATTTCATTAATTTAATGTATATAAAAACAAATTACATTTTTGCTTCTAGTTAAATTTAAAAGGAAACAGCTATTTGAATGAAACTAATAAATGCTTCCATAGCTAATAATATTACCTTATTTCAAGCTTTAATGAGTAATACCTAAAGTTTGAAAACTTCTGATTAACTGCATTGGGTTGGGTTCAAAAGGAACTGTTTTATTAATTCTCATTAAGTAAGTTTAATTACACGTTTTACTGAATATTGAAGTTACATAATACTGAAGTTTATATACGCTTTGATGAAAACTATGACCAATATACATTTTCATTTGTCTAACTAATCGATAATAGTTCATAAAAATAATTAATTATTCTACAAATATACACTGTATAGTATAATCTAGTGTATAAACAAACGTTTGTCCATTTTACTCAAAAATCTTGTAAATTCTTGTAAAAGAATGAAATTATTCTGTATGTTTGTCAATGAATGATCGACGATGAATGTTCCTATTGAGAAGACATGTACTGACGTCTATTATACAAGCTTTTACCCTCTACTATAATATTAAAGAACTGTGTTATGACGTCATGCTAATAACAACAATGTTACCAAGCGAAAGTACATTTTATAGCGTCTTAAACGTTCTTATATTATAAAAAACATTACTCCTTAACCTTTACGTACCGTTTTCGGTACGAAACTTACATCGTACGTACGATGTTAAGCTTTTAGTACATAATGCGTGCTTAAGATGATTAATGTAGGTGAAATCGAGCGAGAAACTTATTACTCCAACAATATCGTGAACAAGCGTTATGTTCTTAACTGAAGCCATTACGCTACCGTTCTACATTTCTATACCTTAATTAAATATGATATTACTTAAGTATGTAAAAACCTTTATCTTGAATATAATACAGCCATACAGGAGTACTGTAACAACACCACCAACAGAATATTTGTTGTTTGTGGTTATATCAGATCACTTCCGTGTATTGTTGATTATCTACACTAAAGATCGCTTAAAGAACTATTTTGATTTTAGACATAACTAATTACGGCTGTGGTCGGAATATAAATACTGTTGAAAGTTGAAAAATTTTGCTTCAAATATACCAGACAATAATGTTTTACTATGTTGAACTGTTTTCTTCGCTGATAGTTGTTTAAAAATCTACGTTTACAAGCGTTTCTATAAGATACGAATTGTGGATAAAATCAGGCAGTATATAATTTCTCTTTGACAATGTTGTGCATAATGGTCTTATCTGAAGCCATACCTCTTGACTAAGTCAATGTAATACGTACAGAAAGTGTTTTAATTGCGTCCGTTGTTACGTTTGTCGGTTTGTCCTCGTTGTTATTAAGAATTCTGATGAAACTGTACAACTGACACGGCAAAGTATAGAATTTAAATTAATACTGCAATGTAGAGAAAGTACTTTAACTGTTTTGCCGCGATTCAGAATATAGTTTGAATCCTACCTAGACTAATTTACTGACTGATTTATATAAACCTATACTTAACTGGTAGTGTGGATTGCCAGCGTTTTCACAAATGAAGTTGTTGAACCTAGAATGCTGATTTTTTGCCTAGGTTTCTTAGATTAAGTAAGAAATTAAAAAGGAATTTTTAATATTCTGCTCCCAAGGGGGTTAAATAAAGGTGAAAGAAAGTTGATTAAAATTTGTTTAAAAATTCACCTTTTTTGAATCTATGAAAACTGGTATTTAACTTTTCAGTGAAGAAAAATTAAAAATGGCTCAGTTTTAGTTTATTTCTGGATCTGATTTTGAAATCCAAAGTCGCGGGCATGTCAACCTTATCATAAAATTTATACACATAGGAGTCTCCCGAAATTTGCAAATAACTGAAGCCATAACCTCACACCAAATAACCTTTGAATATCAAACAGTTGCCGTAATAACTCAATAATCGCCGCAATGGGATTAGCATTTTACGACGGGGTTGGTTTATATTACGAACGCAATTGTCTACATTTTGGTGTGATCAATAATTATAGTTGTTTGTACTTTCCATTGTTATGCACTAGGTATACGAGTAAGCAGTAATATGTAATAATAAACGCTTCATATGATAGGATCGCTCTTGAAAGTCTATAAATCCCGGGAGCCATTAGATACACATAAAACATTGAGACCCAGATGGATATATAAAATTTGAAATGAGGATACCTAGAATGACTGTTCAAATTGGTAATTCCCACGCAATTTCATAACGCAATTTTTATAATCCCAACATTTATTAGGGCTCGTGGATTTTACAAAAATATAAACAGATAAAAAATACTAATTGTGTGAAACTCATGGTGTGTAAAAATCCTCGAAACGGGGACGCGGAGGTATTCTGGTAATTCCATAAAACTCCCTTTAAGCCTCGCTGAGTTATTTCCAGCATGCGACGAACGTTATAAGCTCTTACGCTCGTAATTACCGGGGCAAGGGGCGCAAGTGTCGCACGCGAGCCACTTTTAATTACATTACTTTGGGTGTACTGCGATATTTTATCTAAACAACCTTTCGTATCAGAGACAGGCAAGTGGTATGAGTAAGGGCTACGCGCTCAGAAGACCCGAGTTTAAAATTCATGGATCTATGATTTTCAAATTAAGTAAAACATGTGTACGAGTATGTTACCGGCCAAACCCGATTTTAGGACTAGTTTGGCTTAGGCTAAACTAAGTTCGTCCAAATCGGTTTAGCCTCGGCAAAACTAGTTAAATAATGAATTGGTAACATATTATATTATAAGGGATCAACCTTTTATCAGTTCACCATGGGAGGTTGGGATCTCGGTAACGCACAAATGTCCTTATATCCCCCTGTGAAGCAAGGTAGTTTCAGAGGTTGCTAGGGGAGTTTTGGATGTCGGTTCAAGATTAGAGGTCTTGGGTAAATGTTTTCAATATGTTTAGAGTAAGTGACTTACTAGTACATAAATCTGGACAACTGTATAACTAACTAAGAAGTGTAATGTGAATGCTTCAAACCGAAGTTGTATTAAATCATTGAACGAACGCCCTGAAGAGCGTTCCAGTTTGCGGAAAACAAAAGAAAATTGATCTATTCTGTTGTGACAATGGCCGTAATTAAAGGCTGGCGGCTGGCCTGGCTTACATCACGGTCTCTATATCTGTTCAGTGTTCTTCGAGACCATAAAACTTTTATAGTTCCAATTTATTCGTCTTCTAACAAAGTGTGGTCTCTAACTTGTACTCGTTGCTAAAAGTGGCACATGAACATTTATGTCCCTGACGTTAAATAGTATTAAGTAACTTAAGGACCTATCTAATTGGTTTACAGATTCTTTAGGATTTCCTCTTTAGGAATAGATATTTCAGCACCTTAATAAATCCGTTTTCTTATTTACCTTTCAAAACCTTCGAGTGAGTAAATTTAGAAATCTATGTAAGTTTTCTTAATAACCTATCATTTAACCTTTAATTTTATTTTACCTTTAACTTGCTACAAATATTTACCACCAGTCTAAATGAGCGAAAGAAATCCTAACTTAACATCATTTATTACTTAAATGAGTATTCCGATACGTGACATCGTTACGCTATAAGTAAGTGTCGAAGTTTTCTGTTCACTACATCTTCTTCGTACGAACAGGTAGAAGGTTCCGAAGTGTGGTGTCATTAAATTTCTACGAGAAGTCGTCGATAGGGATTACATACTTTGTTGTATTAAGAATACAATGCAATATTGTGTACACTATTTTATTACTTACCTCACTTGAGATTAGGAATTTTGTAATGAAACGATCAATTGATTGAAATTTTTTGGTTACGGACCGGAAAATTGTGATCGTTATCATGTGGTATTTAAATATCAAGGGTGTTTTGCTTGATTTGTAGATATAGTAAGTTTAATTATATGTTTTTTGACGCTCTAACGTACCGCCATTAAAAGCAACATGGAAGACAGACAGCGGCCAACAAAACCATTAATAAAATATGAATCTATTTACGAATATTCCGATCGATACTCCGTTGAAGCGTAAATAGACTCTAAATAGAGTCGAAGAAAATTAATGTTCGGAAACATATTTGACGATGACAATTTGATAATAACGACCTAGTTTGTAAGAAGTTAATGTTTCCGCCTTGCCATTAGCTTATGACCTTATTCTTTTGACATTTGTTTTATCGTTTTGAATTTATTTTGTTTTATCTTACTTATAACAATCTAAATTTTGAAATGAAACTTCTTAAGCGGTGGTTAGATAAGCAGGACGAAAAGTCCCGGCAAGACGATTAAGTTGCAAAATTTCAAAGCGATGGATAAGAACTATTATAATAATAAGCTATTGCTCAGTTAGCAAGGTGTCCTGGCACTAATGGGACGGTCGTGGGTTTGAATCATGCTAAAACTGCAAAACTGCAACACAGGCTACATACAGAGCCTGAGAGTCTTCCCAAAGTTCTCAAAAGGAATGTAAAGTTCACAATGTTTGCCTCAGATGCTATGTAATACATAGAATCTGAGGCAAACAGCCTAAGTATGATACACACGCGTACAATTTGTGAATGTTAGGATGTGTCTCTATTAACACGCTGATTTTAAATGTTTACTTACATATTGGTCGCATTTTAGGTATATCAATGTTGTGACTCCAGGTTTAAACTAAACTTGGAAACGAAATGATTATTTAATGAAAACTCGTGTTCCTTAAACATGACTAGACACGAAACTATTAATAAAATCTATTAATATAATTAAGCGATGGAAGGTTACGGTGCTCTGCAGTGTAATTAGCCTCTATAAGCCGTTTAGCGCTAAAACACGTTAAGTAAAGCCTATTACATTATTGAACGCATGTCAGCTTTTATTTGTACGAAATAAATCCTAATTATTTTAAATGATATTAATTTTGGCTTTATTGATTCATGTTTTACCTATTAACAATCAATAGGTTAATGTGTAAAGGTTATTTCCCCATGAGCTGCACGTGATAAATAGGTATTGCGTTGTAGTTGTAGTATTGGTAAGGTTATACGTAAAATTTTACAATTGACTGCTTATTTTTATAATAAATTGTATAATGTCATCCTATTCTCATTACCGTAACGAGTTCCACTACGTGCCGCGCCTACAAATGATTCTTAATGCGGTCCTGAATCTACAGTACAGCCCAACGTATATACATTGATACGATTTACATCTTTTATTTATCGAGAATTGCGTAAATGATGACTGAAATATTTAATATTATAATGTTTCTTGTTTCTAAATTTCTAGTTTTGTAACATATATATGCAAAACATATAAAGGTTAAATCCAGGGCCTTAATCGCTATGACACACGAGATTCCTTATCAATAACGCGTGATTTCATAACGCGCTTAAAACATAAACGTGGGTTCGAAACGCACTACGCCACCAAAAGTATAATTATAATGAACATTACGTGTTATACACCGCTCTTGAAATTATGCGTGGAATGTGCTTCATTGTGCGTGGAATTGAAAAATAATATGTATATTATTATGTGCGCCGCGTTACGTGTTTTTTATGTCATGGTAAATAAGGCCCCTGTGCGTTTTATGATTTTATTTTCCTATACAATCACGTTTTTATACAATCCCGGACGCTTCAATATTCTGTTGAGACATCTGTTTTTCTCCTATAATTATAATAAAATTTCATATAAACAAGAAAACCATAAATCGCTTCTAAACACTAACATGCTTGGGCTTACTCGTACAAATTAAGCCTTTATGATCGCCATCCTATTGAACAAAAATGGGTAGGTACATCAGTAACTGTTTACCGAGGTCATGACATATAAAAGTTTCCATGACTCAGAAATAACCTGACATTAGTTTCCAAACAAACCCCTTTCAGTAACTTCATTCACATTTGAAAGCTATTAATCCAAATTCAAAATGCTGACCAACAATTTTCAAACGTAATCGGGTTTCTAGGCCGTCAGAGCCATGGATAATTTTCTAAAGCATTCCGAACTCAATTATGGAGTGTCAAAGTAATGCGACGATACGAATGAAATTTATGCGAACTGAGCAGGTACGCTTGACACGTCACGAATTTATGACAAGCCGATGGGATTATGGGAAAGTGTTGCCGCAATTTACTTTGTAAATAAATCTTCTATACATATAAAATGCTTTTTCCTGAATGACTGCCTGAACCGCTCATTGTAGAGACCTGAAACTTGGCGTGTATCCTTGACGTAGGCATCCGATAAGAAAGGATTATTCAAAATTTTACCCCTAAGAGGGTAAAATACGGGGGCAAAGGTTGTATGGGACAACGAAACCAAAATCCTATGTTTAATGTACGATTCTAGAAAAGAATTGATATGTT
>DWQK01004768.1:0-10138 GCA_018231225.1 Noctuana stator | reverse complement strand
AGGCTATCAAGCGTTAGGTCACAATTCTTAACGCGGGTGAAACCGCGTGGCACAACTAGTAAGTGATATAGTGATATAGATAACAAACAATACGAAATAATTTAAGATTGGCGCTAAGACCGCACATACTGGCTGCTTAGTTACCGCGCGGGTATGCCGCTGATATTATTAGGCCGTTGTAAAAACTGGAACTAAGCCGCAGATAATAATTTTAGTTGAGACAGTTGTGTATTTCGAACAGAACTGTCGCGTCACTGCCTTCCCGCACAACCCGCCATACAAACGGTTAGTTTGTGCGGGAAAAAATCAAACCTAACCAATGAAATCATAATGATAATTTTTAATACACTTCTATTAACTTCACCGGTGACAACTCAATAAAGCTATCAAATTTGCTGAAAGGGTTTTATCGTTTAATGTTAGGTAGTCCTATTAATATTTGCTCTGGCCTGGCGTACTATGTTTGTTAGTGTGCAGCTTAGTTAGTAAACTAAGCTTGTTAGTGCACTCACTAAGTGCTTTACAAGTTAGTTGATAGTGTATATTGTACTCAAAAAGTGATAAATTGCTGATTGTCGGTATTTTGAATAAATGAATTTTATGACGTAGTATAATTTTTCTGAATAATGCTATTTAAAATAGATAATTCTATAAGTATTTAATAAAAAAAACTTATCGCGATACGTAAAACGCGATTTCTTTAAGACGACCAGTAATGTAATAAGGAGTTAAGAATTTAAGAAAGTTAGTAGGGACGATGCTGAAAACTGAAGAAACGTGTAGTTCGACAGAAAAGCCTATATTAGGTATTTGCAGGTATGAGACTTTTTGATTAGGTAAGTACCTATTTGATTTGATGACATCATAACTAAAAAGACTAAATGTAAGTAGAAATTTTGAAAACGGGAAAATACATAGAAACCACCATGCGCAAAAAATAACAATTTTAATAACTTAGCTACCTACATATTATTATGCAAGTGAATAGTTTTATAAACGCTAGTAAAACTCAAAACAACATCTGTACTATTCAAATAAAACATTACCTACCCACGTGCGCATAATGTTTTATTTCACGGCATAAATACTGTAGCGATTCATTTCTAAGCAACGAAATCAGGGTTCGTTCAACTTTGAGCTTCCCACAAGGTTTTCAGACCACCGACCGCTTTCTAGTCAGTTTGCATACTTATGTTAGATGTTTTCAGCATACGAAACACTTTTTTATACGATTTTCGTTGCAGTCGCACTGCAGTAGTGCAATGTGCATAGGCTAATTAATAAGTCCCTTACAAATTACTGCTCGTACAAATACTTACGGTATTTGAAGTACCTACGATTAAGTTGCAAGTGAAAGCTATGTATATATTTGTTCGTAATTAACTAAACTAATCTCTACCAATCTGGTGGTATTCTCTCAAAATAAGCAACTCCTGATTAAGTTGAAACTTTCCTACATATATAAATATTTTATGAGTAAATGTATTTCAATTTAATATATGAACTCCAAACTAAGGGCGAAGGTTTCATTAAAGTGAGGAGCTATTTTAGTGCACATCCGCCACCGGTTTCAGTCAGTCTGGCGGTATTCCGCTCTCAAATTCAATAACTCCTAATTCAGTTATAACCGAGATTCGCTGAACGATAACATTGGAACTTTTAATATTAATTTTCTAACGTTAGGATTTTATTTGCAGGGAGTTTACTACATACTTACGTATTTTTAATAACCGAATTAACGAAAGATTCAACTCAATTTGAAAGTTTTTTAATGACAACCTACCAAAGAAGCAGGCTAGATACTTACAACTGCATTTATAAAAATCCCTACTTGTCTAAATATAATACTGTATCATTTACTTTGCAACAAATGTTTGCAGATTTCTTTCCGGAACATCGTAACAAAAAGGTGATTGTTCTCCCCACACAAAAATTACCTCCCTACCGGCATTGTTTCTAATGCAGAGCACATTTTACTGAGCATAAATATTTATTCTGGTGCGAGTCCCGTTCATACATACGATTAAAATTCGCGGGGTAAATTCTTGCTGGTTATGCCTATGAAACTCATACGGTAATCCGCCCTGTGGAATACATAATTATGTATAATGACGTATTTGAATCTATGCTTTACGTCACGTACCTACGTAATGCTCAAACGGTTGTTTATAATTTAATTAATTCTATTCATGGATTAAATACTGTATAGAATCAACACGCAATATGTAAGGTTAAATTATTACAAATCATCTTTACTATTCACAAGCTTTGTACGATTACTTTTCTGTTTTCTTTTATGCAATATTTTAAAACTAGAACTTTACTAGATCGTTTCTTCAAAGAACGATACGACACGGCCCATCTATAACAATTTGTGAAATTTTTCAATTTTTTTTATATATTTTATACTACAATAATTTACATAAACAATAATGTTGACTTAGAAACCATCACCATCACTACTTCTTTCAAAGTACAAAATAATTTATTTGTGCAATAGTAATAACTATCGGAAGGTATAGTAAAATTTCCAAATATCTCCGACCGCTTTGTGGTCAGTGCTAGTTCGCATTTTCTGAATACACACTCATCGATGTTCAAAGCGAAAATGTTAAAAACTAATTTGACATTAAAATTAAATTATAGCTGTACTCAAAGTGAGATACAAAAGCCGTTGGTAAATTATTAAAACCCCGTGGTGAGAGCAACATGCGGCCGGTACCACCGCGACGGCGGTCCCATTAATTTATTCAAGCGCACATTTATAATTGCATATCCAAATAAAAGTGTCGCGCAACTCTAATAAACAAACGGTTTCCGCTTGTTAGCACGATCAACACAGAATTGTTTGTACACCCGCTGATTTCGTTACGGCGCGATACGAATATTACAGTAAAAACGCGAAACCAAGCCACTTTTATCCCGCCACTCCATTGCGCTGAGTCAATGTCAGATTAAGCTTCGAGGTAAGTCTTTTATCCCCTACCTGTTACAACGGAAGCAAAAGGAAAAATCTTTGCAATAAACAGTACAAAGCATTTAATTTTAAGCCCAGTATAAATGTTTGCGTTTCTAAACTATAAATCAATCTGGCAATAAGTCGATGAAAGTGAAGAATCACTTTTTGAGGCACAATAATGGACATATAATAGTGTATAAGTTAATTTGCTATCTCAATATATATTTATAGGTTTATTTTCCTATTAAGTATTCTTTTTTTCCTTTCTATTATTATGTTTTGTATTGTCTTCACAATAAATGCGATTCTCTCTCTTTACTTCGTATTATAATACATTTATTTATAATATACCATTAGATGTTTTCTCTCCATCGCAAGGGTATCCTTAAATACCACATGTTTTAGGTATATAGGTAATAGAGTTTATAGGTATAATAAGTCTAAGCTAAATAAAAGATTCTCGATGTTAAATAAGACATCTATGAAATGTTTAGAACATAACTCATCCCTAAGAACGTTAAAATATACACGTTCTATCTGGCAAAATACTTGTAGCAAGCGCTATGACGGATAACCTCTCAAGATGATAACGAAAACGGCGGTCTGGTCCAAACACGACGCTATTTTTATTTCAGCAATTGTGTTTATTAAAACGATGCCTTTATATGGAAATTTAGCAAAGAATCTCCTTCATGATTTATAAGTAGATTGAAATGTCAAAGGAAAAGGGGAGCCAAAAGGAGTTATATCTCTAGCGGCTTTTTTGAATTTGGTTTTATTACAATGTAATTACTTTCTCTGACTCTTTTTAAGTAGTACGAGTATATTAACTGATTATGATGTATAATATATTAAATACATTATAATAATTAAACAGCAATACAGTTTAAGGGGACGTATCTGATTTCACGAGCTTTAGAGCAATCTTAACTCATTTTAGGTTTATTAGTTTAGTAGATTACTTACATATACTTTGTAGATTTTAAATATTTTATGTTTTAGTTCGGGCTTAGCAGATTTTACGTGTACTTACGAACTGATACGAATATATATACAAGAAAGACCTAAGTAAATATGTATAGATTCACGAACCTTAATGATATTTAACGAAGGCGGTTTTAAAAATGAATAAAACTATAAACAGTAGAACTACATATAATATCCGTCGCGTATCTACAAAAAAATTTAGCCGAAATTTAATCTGGATGTAGTCCGATATGTGCATGAAACCCAAATTCTTTTCGAATGTCGAGTTTTGATTGGATATTGGAACGAAACATAAAATCGAAAATCTGGAATGTACCTTTTGATTGCAGGATCGGCGCTACAACATTTTGTTTCATGTCAATACATTTTTTCTGGCAGATCATAACGGCGGCTCAGTTATAGAGTTGTGAATTCGTGATAAAACGGCGAAGTGCAAATATTCGTGAGGCAAGGGGAATAAAATTGAGATTTAAATTTATGTAACACACCTATACTTTTTTATTAAAATGTAGCTATGTATCACGCTATGTCGCATCAGGACATATATTGTTAATATATTGTTTCATAAAGAGATAAATACCAGATAGGTAAATTAAAAGTCAAAGTCAAAATTATTTATTCATCATAAGTAACTGAAGCCAAGGATTCACGAATAAGCTATATTACAATTCGCAAAAAACCTTTTACAATTACTCTGGTGTCCCTTCAAAATGTATAAATCTTTCTCCTTTTACCTTTTACAATTTCAATTTCAGTTCTTAGTAATCGTACCCTTGTCAAAGGCGCGCTTCAAATCGGCACAAGTATATCAGATTTGTCACTTTCTTAGTGATAGCTTGTCCAGTGTATATACAATGGAAGTCAGTGCTCTGATCACACTAAGTGTAATTCTAGTGGAAATTAACGTTACTATACGGTTTTCATTACTTAAACAAGCTGCGAACAATGATAGCATGCGTGCAGATTAATGGAGCTTATCCCATACCGCAAATCAGTGATGTAATCCGGTAATAAGCTTGCATTTGACTATTTTACCTGTAATATTATATTACAATGACAACTGTAGTGATACTGAGCGAGTTTCAATGGGTTCGAAGTTGTGAACATAGTACATAGGTACATCATTTGTAGTGAATATTTTGGTTGGTAAATAAAATAACGAAAGTATTGTTCCTAAATGTGTTTTAAAGTTTTAAGCGTATTCTCAGCTCTACTATACAAAAAAGGTCATAAAAAACGGTAAAGCTGTTTCGGTGGAGTTCGATCAACTATAGAATAATCCTTCAGACAAATTGTATGAGTAAGATTTCCGGTTATTAACTTTCAAGAAGACTTCACATTGTTGAAATTCTCCTTGTAATTACATTCTCTACGTCAACGTTTTATTACCACTTTGAAATTGCAATCATAAAGATACTGCAAGCCATTTCATTCTCCTATTCGTTCCACCGTATTCTGTAGATAAAAATGTAAGAGCACTGACATTTAGTCTACGAAGACTGCTACCTAAAGGCGAAAACTGCATTACATCATCTGCATTCTACAAACAGTTTATATTGTTGGCATTATTCCGACTCGATACACTTGAACAGATTTATAAGAGGATGTTTGAATTTTAGTTTGTTATTCTTTATTTATTTGATGATCTGTGTGGTGATTAATAGTTATTAAAGCATTACGATACAATGCGAATAGGTCCTCATAGGACTCCCTGTGACGTAGGTGCCCTGGACACGGACAAAGACACAAACACCCAGAGCAGAAACAAACACAGACTTACAATCGACACATACTTAGTAGGTACCTAGACTAGACCTACAATGGACCTGCAAGCTGAATACAATTTGTATCATTTGTAGTCGTAGCGAAGTTTGACGTATTCAGTTTGATTAAGTATCATAAACATTAACGTACAATAACACAGTGTTCCTTCAGTATATGCAAACGGGAATTTGAATGGGAGCCATTAAACGAAATGGAGCTAGAGATTCAAACACCTCCGCAGTTTCATAGCAACATTATCAAGTTTAAAATTACACTTCGTTTTAATGTGCATTCATACGCATAAAGATTGCCGTTCTACGGAATATTAAAGTCTATAGGAATATAGGTGTTTCAACATAATGGCTCATTCTATTGATCTCATAAGGCGTCTACGTAGAGAGCAGCTATTTATTATTATTTGACAGATAAATCTGGGCTTCAATGTACCTAAGATTTTTATATGATATCTAAATGTAAACATAATATCGTGGGCGGAAACAGGAATTAAAGAGGATTATTATTATGCTGGGACGCAAGCGATGCAACACAACAATGTATATACTCGTATGTAGAGAGATAACTTACCTGTTTGCAGTTAATTTGCTGGAATTGAGAAATAAATAAGCTAAGTCGCTAGTAGTTGACGTAGTTAAACAACACAGAATGCTATCAAGTCTATTGTTAAAAAAGTTAATTTCAAACGCGTAAAGATGGTATTAAGCTAGGTAGTTATCTAAAAAACATACCACAAAGCAGAAGCGAAGGGTTGATTTTGATGTGAGGTAAGCCGTACCAAAAGAACATCAAAAAAGCTTAGAAAATTCAGTGATTTAGCGAACTCCAAATTCAAAGGGAACCCGATGGGAATCGGCTTGTATGAACACTTCATCACAGCCACAAAGAGATACGCACTCAAATCTGCCGGCATCGAAGCGAGAGGCAAAGTAAGACTCCATTGTCTTAGCATAATGTTCAACCTACAGATTCCTAGTGTTATTGTAATGTGGTTGGCAAGTTTGGCTCAGCAATTATTTTATACACTGAAACTTGAAAGATATCATATCATATTTAGTAGGAAGAAAAGTTCGACCTATTGAAGTGTTACTATGAGGCTTACTACCGGGCAAATTTCTTGCCACTAACAATGTCAACGTCTAATAATCCACAAAATTGTACCATAACTGTTATGTTATGTACATAATTGTAAATAACATAACAGGCGTGTAACGCGTCACAACGCTAAAGTGTTCAAATTTATGAAACTCATGTCGTGATAACTTAACAACAATGTCATTGTTTTCTAACTACATCGTGTGACGCGCGACCCTCTGACATGCTTCTGTATGAAGATAATTATTTATTGTTATATATTATGTACTGTAAATACTCTTTTCAAATCAACTGCAGTTAGATTAACAATATGCATTTTTAATTAAAAATTATTACAATTAATACTGTTTTTATATTTTCTAATAAAAATAATGTTTGTAAAACAATTTTATGGAGGTAGGTACACATTACCCATTAGTCCAAAAAAATATTGTTATTTAAAATAATCCATCCCATTTTGGACAAGTCCTATCTGAGATCATACGTGGAGGCGTTGCTCATGAATAATGAGGACGGAGATAGTCGCCTCAAATATAGTGACATCCACTTACCCTAATCGAAACACAAGAACGACGGGAAATAAGGGCAGCGGCCTGGAACTTTATAAGTTTTAAATCTCACGTATCCCTATTAACTTACTACTTACTCAATTAGCTAGTGTAGTGAGTACAAACATGTTCAATTAATTTAAGTAGTACCCATTTTTTTTTAGTAATATAGATAATATTGGTTAACGTTCAGTAAGTTACCTGCTTACCCAACAAAATTCAATTTAATTTCATAAATTTCGATCCCTTTCGGTAACGATGTTATAAATTCCCATCAATGTCCAACTACAAGCATTGTGCTAGGCGGAATGATAAAGATACCAAATATCCGATAACGATTTTTTCCTCGACATTTTATAGCCTATCCCTAACGTGGTAAGTTATGGTCGCTATAATACCTTCAAAGAACCTATAGACTGTAGTGTAATGTTGGTGTCATTAAGTAACTATATTATATTTATTTAGGTATTCTAATAAAATATTTATAAGTACGTTACACACATACACACACACACGCGCGCGCACACACACACACACAGACACAAACCGCGCGCGCGCGCTTGTATGTACTGTACGATTATAACTACAGGACACAACATTTTATAACTATGAAAATACGCAAAGGAATTCATGTGAATAAAAGTAACCTATATAATAAAAAAAGTGAATGAGATCCATTCAAAGCAGATTTCTCGAAAAGGTTCAAATTTAGTTAATTGGTACCTACTCAATGTTTGTATATAAGTAAGTTTTGTTAAATTGAAAACATGTACGAATAAATATCCCCCAACGTAATGGTTAACAATCACGTAGTATAGGCTAGATCAAGTATAGCTATTAAATGTGCATTGATAACTGAAAATAAGTAAAATTGATCCAAAATCTATGTACAAAGCTCCACCTATAGACACTTCAGTGAAAAGCACTCGAGTCAAGCGTGCTTCTGGATGCCTTTTTAAAGCTCTTGCTTACACAACAAAATAAAGAAAATGCCTATTTCCTACGAAAAATCTCTTGGGATTTCCTGTTTTCAAATTAGGAAAGGTGTACCTATAAAAGCTTTTCGCTTCTGAGAAGGCAATACTTAGGTACTTAAATGTACATTATATACTTTTATAATCTGATATGTAATCTTAAGGATAAGAATATAAATATAGTATATAAATATTTAGTATATAAATGGATGAGGAAAATAGTTTAAAATCTATATCTCCAAAACATTACTGTCCTTATTCCTATCTGAGTAATAGAAGATTATGTCATAGCAAAATCCCAGAAAATAGAGCTAACTATAAAGTTATACGTGAAGTCCGCGTGCACTCTGCCAGCTAAGAGGATATCATAACCTTTGAGATATCCCCCAAATCTTTAGCAGAATATTGTAAAGAGCAAAGAATAACTAAGTGTACAACACTGTAAATAATAATATGATACACGATTTTTTTTGTAATTTTATTCCACTTCAGTGACTAATAGCGCCATTTCAGTAAGTAGATACCACTTTAGTAAAAAAACGTATTTTTCCACACACATAAATAAATTCTTCACGTGAAAAACGAAATCATCCATCACATTTCATGAACGGCGTAACAGTTACACGAGAATTTTTGCGAATGTCTAGTAAGGTTATAATAAAAATGTTGTCACGTTCCCACATAAAGTAATCTCTGCGATCATATACATTAATGACGTCACTCAGAGTTTGAGCTGAGTTCTGAAGTACGATATAGCTGGATCCTCCATTGCATGCTAGTAGGAAACAGGACACTACAGTACTATTAATAGGTACATAGGTACATACTTGCGATCAAACTAAGAAACAGGGATGTCATTGGACTCAAACTAAAAAAGTTATTTAAAAAGTATGGTGTTCAAAAGAAGCTTCACATTTTTTATATTCGAGTATAAGTAGGAAATAGGCATGTTTAGTGCCTGTTATTGAATTTATTTTAATACAATAGACAAAGATACAAATCAAATATTTGGGTTCCCTGTACATAAACTTGTTTTACTTTGAGTTACTTTTCATACTACTATAATAAAAGCTTAAACATTACCTACTTCATAAGCTGCAAGGAAATAGCTAAGGCTAAAATCCTTTTTATCTGCAAAATATGAGGAAAAATCTACAGAGTATCAAAACCGTCTGAGCTATTACTCGTAGAGGCTTTAATTCGAGCCAAATGGCTGAGGCTTATTTTGATATATTAGGTCGCCAAGCAAGTGAATGTTGGTTCAATCCTAATTAATGGCGCACAAGTTCAAAGCGAACAACGCAGAGTTCCACACACGCTTTGTTAGTATCTGTATTTGCAAAGTTTAAGGGTCTTTTCCACGTACATTAATTATATTGTTGTTTCTGTACAGTGTTTGTACAAAATACGAACGAAATAATATAAAGTTACACTTCATAGATCTACGCAAAGATTACGAGTCATGGGTACCATGGACACACATAAAGACAATTACACAAACGCCCAGACTGAGAGAACTGAAACTTAAATTCATTATTTAAACTAGCACCGCAAAGACGCCATGGCCCCATCGTTAACTGGGTAAAAAATTATTTTTAAAATAATTATTTTGTTAATATTGTTCCGTTTTCCTTTAGAATTATATAATAACTAGCGACCCGGATTCGCACGGGTGCAATGCTGATACTAAATACATTACAAAAAAATTGTGAACCTATATACATATAAACCTTTCTCTTCAATCACTCTATCTATTAAAAAAAACCGCATCAAAATCCGTTGCGTAGTTTTAAAGA
>DWQK01004767.1:0-10139 GCA_018231225.1 Noctuana stator | reverse complement strand
CCGAAGAATATTGCACAAAAGTACCTACTATTTATGTGTGTCTGTCTTTGATAGAATATTTCAGTAAGAAGGTAATGTGCGGAACAAGCAAGAGATAAACAGGAAGGAAGCCATGACGAAACTACCGTGGTGTACGAAATTGCGCGTTGGGAGATAAAGGGTTGTCGTGTAACACAAGGTGCCCTCGGGATAGATAATATTATATATAGCATTATAGCATATCCAAAAATATTGTTCAAATGTTTATTCCCTATGTCTGTACTCAAATGGTATTTGAGCTAGTTAACTTTAGTGTTTATGGTATCTTATCATAATGTGAATCGAGGGCCGTGCCTGGCAGTGGTATGGTACACAGACTTATGTTATGATGATGACGATGGCTATCACCTAATATTATTTTTTATTAAATTTTTAAATCAAGTTTGTTCACATTTTGTGATAAAATTCGTTAAGTTCTATAATAAAATTTGAAATATTCTAACGTAATTGTTATGACCTCAATACATTCGACCTCAATAAATAACAACTAAATATTTATACAGCCTAATCCAAGATAAACCTTTGAAATTGGTTTCAATTAAGTTAATTAAATTTTAATTATTACCTTTGGTATTAATTTAAATAGGATTACGACGAATTTGCATCAACCGTCATAAGATGAGTAAAAGTAATTTATAATCCTCAGTACATTATTCTTGAGAGCAGCCAAAAAGCCACACTGAAAGCTTATTATGAAAATATCCTAACATTTGACAAATCCATTTAGATTTTGTTCGCAGCGCTTGGCGCCAAAGTTCATAACTCGCTTAGTTACAGAATTAGGGTTTGTTGAGTTGATATATTTCCATACCGTAAATAGGTACGACTTATAGGAAATTTTGAGTAACATTATAATTTAAAAAAATTACATATACCTGACTGAATGATAATAATAAGATCGATTATGGAACAATTCAGAAGATACACATATTTCTTTAAATATTAGATCTGTTACTCTCTATGAAATGATTTATTTTTTATGTAAATGTATTTATTTATTTTATTGACGACCTTTGTGGTCGCAGGGTCCTGGGGTCGATTTCCAGCGGGTTATACACCATATTATCATGAAGTTAGATTTTTGTTCCCGAGCTGGGTGTTAGTATTATTGTCTTTGTGTGTGAAATCCTGAATTTAATTTGCACATCGATACCGACTCTATTAAATATTAACACTGCTAATGAACCTATTTATTTATCATAAACTATAAAAGATCCTTTTGGAATATCGCTTGATATGAAATCTAACTTTTATATTGACACTTTTACATACATCATACCACCATCATAATATATCGTATTACCAGATATTTTGTTGAATTTTACAGAGATAAAGAGTGTTGTCCTCGCAGAGTTTTTGAAGACTGCAACTGGATTTATGCGTTGGTTCTTGGTAATTAATTTGCAAAGACGAGACACTCAGCATTGCGCTTGTTCTAATACCTCCGCAAAACAGCGGAACTATCGTATAGGTATCTACTAGGTTAATTACAACTCCGATGCAACTGTTGCTATAATTCGCTGCGAGAGTATTTAACGCTAACGGGAATATCAGTATCGGAAATATAAACCGCGGATGAATAAATCTAGCATCAATTTAGTATTAGTTATTTCTTTTAACTGTAAAATAAAAAATATATAAAATATATAGATGCTTAATATTGATCTTCAACTGTAGTATGTTAAGTTTGTCGACTTAACTGTTATCTGGCCAGATTACAGTCATTAAACCTGATAAAGTTGGCCTTCCTTTAGGCACATCCGACACGAGTTGACCACTAACCCGTAGTGGTGTCCGTCCGTGGTGGAGTATACTCCAGACCTTCCCCGGCCGCGGAGAGAGCCTCGTGCCTTGCAATGGGCCATAAAAAGGGTTGCAAGCTGTTATTTATATTGTACACTATGCACCGTTGTTAGAATATTTTCTGTAGAAGTTTTACACATACACTATCTTAGTGTATGTATAACTTTCTAAGTTAAACTCGAGTCGTGTGCAGAACACAATGCTGCAGAGATTCACAATTCTTCGGGCAGGGACTTTATTACTTATTGTGTACTGAGCTGCATCGAATTGAAAAGTTGTGCCATGGGTATTGAAAATTGTAGAACTACATGTATTCAATGTTTATATATATACGAGTATATGTACATATACATTGAATGAGTATTTTATGCAATTATAAATAGTTTTACTAAGAAAATAATATTTTATTCAGTGTCGAGGGTGAATGATGTGAATATGTATCAGCAGCAGCAAAATGTTCACCACCACATTGTCTATGCACGATCAAATTTTTCATACATATTCAGAAAAAATATCGTTGATAAATGTGTTTCATTTCTCCGGCTTTTCTGGGATAATCCACCTTGTGTATCGTTGCTCTTCTAAATTGCGGACCAAACTCTTCCAGCGATTGCTTCTAAAGTCTCGAAATATCAAATTTTCTAAAGAATTTACGTGATTCATATCCACAGGAATCTTTCATAGGAAAGACCATTAGTTTCATTGCAGTATAAAGAATTGTTTCTTCATCACCGCAAAAAAGTTTATAAGTATTAATATTAACGTTTTAAAATGCCTTAAACGTTGAAGAATGATTGTGATTCATATCCTGTTGAATATGCAAGAATATTCATGGGCAGCTCGTTAGCGACCGACCGCATTTGCGTAAAGTATCGCATTAAATATTGTTTTATATTGAACTCAGTGCTTTCATAGGAGTGATTGAAAATGATGGCATTTATTTAAATGCCCTAGTCATGAAGTGTAGCGCATACATTTTTAATGGTTTTAATATCTAGTATCGTTTGCGTTACACTAAAATGTGAAACTGTATTATTCTATTCCATTTTATTTAATGTATACAATTATTACTTAAAATACAAATAAGTATTTTATAATTATGTTATGAGCTAAGTATCTTCTGAATAGATAAGTATATAATACTTTTTTTAATTAGTATTTTAGAATTACAAAAGTTTGTAAACTTTATAATAATGCGAATCTTAGCAACGTTCTTTACTTAAAATAATTTTGTCTGGTCCTATCATTATAATATATGCAGACTTGTATTGTCAAACTTATTTAAGTTTGTGTACTAGGGCATGATGGGTTGATCTATAATGGAGGAGAACGTAGGAAAAACTATTCGAAGTGACAGGGCGCGAATGACGAGTCATTTGTAAAGGAGTGCAAATAAACGCGCGTTAAAGAGTGCGTCTGAATCGACACATGCCTTACCTTCCTCACGCTGAGTCAACATGATCTGAGCGTTGGGAGACTTATTCTAGAATCAACGTATTCGGAAAAATAAAATATAATTGTTTTAATGTGATGAACAAAAACCATATATTTTTGTTTTCATTCTAACATGTATTATTGGCCGGTTTAGTTTATATTTATGACTTTTAGTTAGGTGTTTATTAAAATTGTTATTGATTAAATTATGTAAAATACTTAAGGCGCGCATGACCTCCGTAGCGTAACAAAACTCTTTCAAGAAACAAAGAAAACCAAAATACTTTGTGCTAACCTAAGTAGCAAGGTATTTTTGAATAATGTTGATATCGCGCATTGTGGTAATCATATGTCTACTGTTATAAGTTGATGAAAAAGTAGAAGTAGCTAACAGGACCGAATATAATACTCTAAATCATTCAACCGAGAGTATTGTATAAGCCAGGGGAAAACATTTGCTTCAGCAGTGGGGGGTTTCAAGAAGAGCTAAACATATACCTAAGCGTAAAATATCACGTTATTACATCAGATCCTATGAACATGTAGATTGAGCTAACTCAGAGGTAGAGTCTTTTCGACCTAGCGGAGTTGTTGTACAGAGGACCCTCCTTTGGCTCACTACGACCATCCTTTCAGCGATTCGCTAAGGGGAATATGTTTTACTATTGTTGAAACAACTGAGATAAAACAAGAAAGTTTGTTTTATGTAGGCAATCCGTTTTATAATAAAACAGAAAAGGATATATCACCGCACAGAATATTACCTTTCTCATGTAAGATAGGTATCCACGAGACCGTTTTTAATTACCTCAACCGTGCCAGCAGTTGTAACACGTCATCAAAGATATTGTAAGCACAGGTTTTGCTTGAGGTCTTTTGCGTTTTTTTTTCAATGGACAAGCGATATTATCTTCAAGGGAAAAAGAGATCTCGTATTTCTGTGCTTCGAATTCTTGCAGACTATTTTTAGGGTTATTTTTGATTGTTTTTTATGTTTCTATATATTATTAATGTATATTCGAGATACTGCTTGTTTACATTTCATATGTGATTTCTGATATCAGACCAAACAAATGGAAACACTTATTTTGAAAGATTAAGACGCTTTTGAGTCAGCTATTGAGAAAAGCAACTGATATGATTTTTAAAATTATGTGATGCAATATAATAAAATGAAATTTTGTTTGTCTTATAATAATCATTGCTGAGTTGATATTGGCATTTGCTTCAAATTTGTACAAATGTGTTACATAACACTATCTTATCGAAATTCAAGAACTGATGTTCAAGTTGTTTCAACAAAAAAAGAAAGGAATTTGTGCTATATTGTGTTTTAATTCTTGAAAACAAACCAACCATATAACATCTAGAGATTCTGTTGACATAAAAACATTTTATTTGTTCTATACAAGTATAAATCTAAATGGGAGAGCAAAGTTCAGTCGAGCTCCATAGCGAATCTCGGCCGAGCACTAACATTAATCGTTTGGAACCAACTAGTTTCTCTCATTATTTCTTCGCTGGTTCGTTTTATCTCCCAAACTGTTGTATTCCGGTAATGACAATGTTAATCGTCAGTTTGAATGAAATCAAGAGAACATTTCGTAGTACTTTCGCAAACTTTTCATTTAAAGGCTGTAGGTACAGTTCTCAAAAATTTTCCTCCATTTTACACAGAAGAGCAACCATCTGCGTTAATTTTGTCTGGTAGATATGAAAAATATTTTAGGTAGAATAGTTAAGAATTTTAAAACAAGTTAATTAATTATGCTGAAAACTTGTTCTGTTACAAAAAAGTGGCCATTTCAAAATTATCCACAGAATTTTGTTAACCTTAACTCGCATTTCACGTCCACAAGTGAAATTTCAAAGAAGTGTAAGGTAAAATTTTAATTTGTTCTTCAGAATTTGTTTTGGAATTTTCCTGCGACAAGCAATTAAAATGAGGATTTTTGCGTAGATCGGTTACGCTGTGTTAAACTTCAGGTTATGAATTTTTAAGATCATAACCATGAATGTGTGGTTTCATAAATATTGTTAGTACCTACTCATGTAACTACAAACTTTGTTTTAAGAACCTCAAAATACATGGACCTAAATGAGAAGATTATTCACAGTATAGATACAGCTTCAATGAAGTAAACGCGTATTTTTGTGCGTGTGTGTGTATGATTGTTCAGTACTATTTGAAATTTAATTTTTATAAAAACTTATAGGTACCTAATACCAGACCGCTCTCTGCTTCTTCCTGTAAAATAAATAAATACACGTAAATACTAAACAGTGCCCTTAAAGTTTGATAGTTGATAGCGTAACTCACTTGCTATGGCACTCTTTCTCATTAAGCCTGTAGGTAGTATCAAATAGCAGAATTTTGTATGAAAACCACCAGATTTAAAGTTGTAAATAGGTACAATTTAAATTTAAACCCAACTCAAGTAAGGTATGAGCGTAAATTGCAATTACCCAGGAGTTCGCTTCAGGACCAAGTATTTATTTGCTCAACGCTCGAGGGTCGACTGGTATCGCCGGCCTAATTTCCCAATGAAAGCTGAATAAGCATTCGAAGGCAGATTTAGTAAACGTTTACTCAACCAATTATTGACTGAGACGAGGTGGAGGTGACGGACGGCTGGCTGTTTATCCAGCACTTTGTAAAGTTTAGTCGAAATCGCGAAATGAGTTTGATCCCGTGTTATTTGATTAAATGAACAACTTTAAGTATCATTACAGGAACCAACCAATTTTCAGAATAATAGTAAAATAAATTAATTTTGGCATAAGGTATAATTCCAATAGTGCCTAAGTGAGTCAATTTCAGTTCCATTTCTCCCTTAGTTGCATGAATCTACCCGTACCTAGTTGCAGTTCAGTACAACATAGAGAAGGGCAAGGCTCATACATAATATGTACATGTACAATTCAAACATAAATCAATATGAGACGATGTATTTATAAAACTGTTGAAAATTACTAGAGATGTTGTCTCGTACCAAAACAAAAATTAAAATAGCCTTTTGAAATTTTAGTTACAGCAGTTTTGCTCTATAATTGCAGCTTTCTACTTAAGAGACTTCAAAAAGGCCCTCCAAAGCAAAGTGGTGCGGTACGGAAATGGCAGTTGTAACCATTGACAAAAGAAATTTACGAGAGTAAAAATTTCGAAATTCAGTACAGCTGTTTAAATTAAAAGGAGAGGATAAAAAGAATTTTACCACAATTAAACGTGAGTGGACATTAAAACAATAATTATAACGTGAATGATGATTGCTGTATCAAATAAATAATTAAAATCATAATTAATTATATGAGTAGGTATTGGGAGGGTTAGATGCGAAAAACGCAGATCATTAATTATCCCTAATGTTACATTTTCGGAATGACAAACATAAAAAATATACACCTATGAAAGGGCATTTACGATACCTAATAGATTGTGAGTAGTTCTTCTGCATTCATCATAACAAAAACAAGGAATATTAACCGCTGTTAAAAGTACTGTTATTCGAAATATAACTAACTTTACAAATTATTAGTACAACTTTAAAAATACCTCGTACGTTGGAAACTTAGTTAACTTCCAAACAACATATAATAAATGGGTCTTTCCCAAAAGCAGCATCGGTACAATAAAACTTATCAAATCAAACACGACATTCAGTCCGGTCTGGTCATCAAACTTATTTCATCTATTTGGACCGTTCGTAAGGACATCAGCAGAATAATAATGTGTTTTCGCAGAGCTACGAGTACAACTCTTACGAATATACAACGTTTGCGTGTACATATATAAATTTTAGAAGGATTAGGAAGTTTGGTAGTTTCAGCTTCGTCTGAAACAGTACTACGGTTCAGTTCTTGCTGCATAGAGATCTAGGAATTAACAACGCCAACGGAATGGCTTTATAAACTATTACTAAACATATTTACGTTTCTCACTAATATAATAATGAGAGCTCTTTAAAGTTCTTCCATTCTTTCCTATAAATTTGCACTTGCTTATTATTTTTCTGTCAAACAAATGAATTGTGGGACCGGTTAAATAAAGTTAAATCGAACAATGTAACAATACAACGATCACTTCAGAACAAAAAGAATGTGAAGAATGAAAATTTATTATGTCTACCAATGAAATGAATGTAAAATAAAAAATGTTTAACAATTGTAAGATTAATTATGAATGATTGGTTTTGCATTTTATTATTAAGTGCAGTTAATTAATGTAAACTCAAAGTCTGGCACTTAGGGGCAGCTTAATTAAGTTGATTTAATCTTTCTTTCTGTACCTTTCTGAGTTTCCATTTAATAGAAAAAAAATTATGTAAGTATGATATGGTTTTGCAAATGTTAGTTATGGTTTATCAAATGAATAAGTACTGAACAAGTTAAAATCATTATGTTTTATAAGAATCACAAGTTAAGCAACCTTGGGCGCGGTCGGTACTCGGATAGGTGACTGCTATATTGATAAGCACTAGCTTCGGACATTGAAGGCTATATAATATTTACAAATTGTATTATAAATCAGATATAAATATAGACTAAACGTGTTAACTACACTTAACAAAAAACATAATTATGTAAAAGATACCTATTAAAGTATTAATGAACTACAAATCAAAATCGCACAGAGTACCTATTTTAGTCATTTAATGAATTTAACAATAAATAAATAATCAAAAATGTATGACCTTTACAGTAAACAGAACTAAATGAATGGAGTTTACTAGCCGCGACGCAGACGGGAAAATAAGTTACGGAACGTAAGAGGTGGTTTTTAGTACAACTCAATGTAAATGTACGCCGCTTTACGTCTGATGCAGAGCTTGAACACACGAAACGAAGAAACTTACTCAACGTTAGAGCGTGTACATACAGGAAATATGAAGCGTTTTTATTGGATTCTTGAAAAGTTTGGATAAGGTACCGACTGCGCTGAATTTATACGGAAATAGTTACACGTACACGAAACATTGAACGTGTAACGATTCAGATGTGTATGATGCTGATACTAGCTATGCACCGGCGATTAATAGGGGGCTTCTGTTGTTACCTAAGCAAAGCATTTCTAGCCTATGTCGAAGAAATATTGTGCTTTACGGCAGGTTTTGATAGGTGGTATCTCTTTTGGCGAACTTTACAAGACTATCTAAGTGCTTATAAATGTATACCATCTTTTGACTTTCATGGGTCTTTGTTCTCTGACTTCTTTAATTGATATTTTCCAGTAATAGTTTATCTCGAAGATTGTCATAAGATATAATATGATAATGAGAATTTTAATATACAACATCACTCGGTTTACAGTACCTACTCGTAAAAGACAAAATCAAATCTTAGATTAGATAGTGATTACTATACTATTATACTATAATGCTCCTCCTTTACTACTGCTTCACTACTGCAGCAAACACCAATTACATAGATATTATAATACTCAATATTCATTTAAACCAGTAGGTAGGTGAAAGCGAATCCAATTATTTTCATAGTCAATCATAAAAAATTAATAAATTTCTAACTTAATAATATAAAAAACGTTAACAAAACAAAATCGTGTTGGTTTTACAAAATTTTTAATTAGTGTTACTTATAAACGCGTCATGAAAAACGATTTGTCCCCAGAGGCAGCCATTTTGCCCGTTAGAATTGGTCCACTTAAGGTAAACATTTTCAGTGAGCTGTATTTGTAACTAAGTACATGGGTTTATGGTAACTTTGTAATTATTGCATTCATTATCATCTGACCTGCGGTGGTAATGCGTATAGAGCGAAATATGCGAAGGGTCAACGAAACATTTCATTGAAACGCTGCACGTGGCTTATAACGTTCTGCTATTTAGATAACTATACCCGAGAGACATATTCCAAATACGAGTACTTCGTTCTCAGGTAATAAAGTAAAAATCTGTTTTATTTTATTCATTTTTAATGGACTCGGAGGAAGTGGAGAAGACTAAATTATAATTTAATTTTTACGTATTTTTTAAAATTTATGTTAATTTTAGAGTTCCCGAACCGATTTCAATGATTATTTTAATTTGATTGTTATTGGCATCCACAAAATCAAATAGAAAATATTTAATGAGGATTTGTTAGGTTCACGATAATTATGATATTAAAATTTATGCTTTTGTCGTTTACCTAGATCATGTATTGACCTGCACATTTCTATATCGAAACTACAAACAGCACAAATATTTGATTAAGCTTATGTGGATGTAGTAATACATTCTTACATACTGTAATACTTACTTACATCTTACCTTAGTACCATAGATGTTACAAATTTGTTTACGTATTATATACGTTACGTATTATACGTATAGCTAAACTGAAATGTTTGGAATTAATGTTTCTTATAGGTATTATATTTTCTTGGATTCTTTTGATTTAAGGCTCGGAAAAGTTTTTCTAAAGAGAAAATCTATTTGGCCCAAGGGATTTGTATAATCGTTTTATGTTGGATGTTGTACTCGTACGTACCGTAAACCTATCCAAAAATCCAAGCCTTTCCTATTTTGGGAAGTTCTTGCCCAGCAGTGGACCATAAAATGGGTTGCAGACATACGAGTACATAGGTGAGATGGAGTCAGTACGATTTCAAAGGAAATTGACAATCTGTTCAAACCACATGTGGTTTGAGCGGAAGAGAACTTTGTACTTATGCAATAAAAACACGCCATCGCTTCTGCACGCCTTATCTCCGCCGAACAGTCTCGAGAATATAAATCTAAAAAATTGATAGCAATTTATATGTTAAACATCGGCATGAGTGAGATATTTTCGTCTTGTAAGTCCTGTATATTATGTACAGTCGAGGAAAAATCCGCGCGCGTTTTGTGGTATTTCATCTCGCTTCC
>DWQK01004766.1:0-10139 GCA_018231225.1 Noctuana stator | reverse complement strand
TCCACAGGCTTTTTTCTAACGGCATACCTAAGAAAAAGAGGCACCTAAACCCGATGTATTGTGTTTTTGACGTTCATTGAGTGTATACAAATACCTAATGATGAATAAAAATGTTTTTATTTTATTTATATAAAATGCTTTGCCCTGAATGACTGACTGACGGATCAACGCACGGCTTAAACCGCTGATCGTAGATGCCTGAAAGTTGGAGCGTGTGTTCTTTGTATGACGTAGGCATTCGATAAGAAAGCATTTTCAAAACTCTATCCCGAAGGGGATGGAAAACGGGGGCAAAGTTTGTATGGCACAACGTGATTCCTTGGTCCAATTAATTATGAAATCCACGCGGACGAAGTCGGGGGCACAAGCTGATCTGTGTATATAAATTAAAATTACCTGATAACTTTATTCATTAATGCGTAAACATTGCCTATTCTATATTCAAAACTTGTTTTCATTGCCAGTTTCTTCATTTCTCTCTCTCTTTATAGGCAAGTGTGACATTAATCTTAACTACCATGTGACTAGTTATATTTAATAGGTGGTATGTTTAAAACTGCGTCACTGACAACTGAAATAGTTTAATGATGATGGGCGAAATACGGTATTTATTGTGCGCCAAAACGAAATTCGCGTGCGGAACTATGTTTACCAATTGTCATCAATTAGACAGACGGACGTGCGCCACGCACTAAATTACGCCTACGAGTCAAATTGATGGTCGAATCATTTTATTTATTGGACAAGCATATAAAAATATAATGGCAAATCAAACGGATTTTGACACGAAATAATAACTCTTCACACTCAGAGCCCTACACTAGGATTTATTGTGTCGTGGGTGTATGGATACACAGGAAAGACACAAAAACACCCAGACCGAGAACAGAAAATATATATTAATCAATTAAATTTCTGCCCTACTCGGAATTGAACCCAGGCTTATCTAAATGACGGACTGGTACGGTAGCTCCCATTGCTTCCTTTTAAGTTTGGCATTCGTTAAATCACCATTTTTTTATCTCAGTAATTTTTAAAAAAGTAAAATAAATATTAAATTTAAAAATACACTTTATTTTAAAGAACATTTTAATAAATTAAGAAAAGTTTTCATTTAAACATATATTTTGATATGCCTACTTATACATAAACAAGAAATTATGTTTTTAATTTGCAAGAAATTATAGAAAAAATTAAGTCTTAGCTATATCTGCTATGAGATATGAAGTAGCTCTTCATATGTCATGAAACTAAGCAATAGGGCATTATATAACATTATGCCCTACATCTTCATTAGTTTCCAGACGTTAAAGTTAGTCTCAGAGGCTGGATTTAATACTAAACGTCATTAGTTGTGCAGATAAGTTCCCTTGTTCAAGGGTTTACGAAGGGGAAGTTACCACATCCGGCTCTACTTCAAAACACACGCGTATCCGACAACAAAGCGTAGTTAAATTGTTAACTCGGGTCATTGAACTCTATACTTTCATGAAATCTATGTATACATTACGTAATACATACATCATAACATTCTTCTATATGATAATATAAAGCTGAAGAGTTTGTTTGTTTCAACGCGCTAATCTCAGGAACTATTAGACTGATTTGAAAAATTATTTTTGTATACGATAGCTACATTCACGAAGAAATTGCGTTACTATTCTTAACGCGGGTAAAACCGCGCGGCACAGCTAGTACTATATATACCTACTAAGTATACAGTAGTTCTATCTCTTAGTTCTGATGTGTATAATCGTTTGCGATCAACGCTATAAGCGCTACATTATTTAGTATTATGACTAATTGAGCCAATTAAATAAACGCTTCACACTCACAGCCCCACATTAGGATTCCCTGTGTCGTGGGTGTCGTGGACATACACAAAGACAAGTACACAAACACCCAGACCGAGAACAAAAATCTAAACTCATAATTTAAATTTATGCACCGCCGGGGATCGAACCCGGGACCCTCCGAATGGTGGACTAGCATGGTAACCACTACACCACGCGGGTCGTATTTAAATTACATCAATTATACCTACCTAACCTCTACATTTTCAGTACTCACCCCACACTCCAACAAGTTTATATCAAAGTCTCTGAGTACAAAACTAAAAACATATTTTTCCTAAGCATCAATCAAGCGGATATTACGACAACCTTGCGGAAGTTGCCCGGGAGGCTCTAAACGTTCGGGGCCCTAACGCTCTGCGGGGTCACTAATGCCCTTGAAGTACATTATAGCAACCTTTCGGTAAGAAGTTAATAGCCTTTCGCTAGGGACAAATGGTCCCCGTAGATCAAAGCTTTTTCGCAATACAAAATATGGGGCATTCACCATAGTGCGTTTAGGTCAAATGGTCCGTAAATATTTATAGTTCTTTGTAGCGCTTTTGAATGATTTTACAGTGTTTAAAAGATTTAGGGTCAATATTTTAATTTAACATATTCATAGAATTTATGTCTTCTTAATACCAGAATAATGCTTTATATATTATGTACCTAAATCGATTATGCTTTTATTGTAACGAATAACGAAGGTCTATAATTTTTATGTTTTCTATTGCTGTTATTAGGCTGTGATATATTAATACTGGCAATATTCCAAAAAAGGAATAATGCCAGCCCTACATTTTATTAGGTTTCGTACAAAGCTACTAATAAGCATAAAGTTTATTTTTTTAATAAACACATTTACCGTTTCAAAACCTCTCCAACGTCACATAATATAATATAAAAGGAAAGCACGTTTTTAAAATTAAAATAAAACACTGAATAAACGCGAGGAGCTTGAACGCTGAAAGTTATTAACAGCGTAGCGGCAAAAGAGGCCTTGATTAAAGCCATTCACACAAAATAGCCAACATTTGCGCAACGAACCATTCGCGCCATCGACAAAAACACTTAATGGTTATCGTTACGAGGGTGCCTTCGTGCTCCACTAGCCGTCTTGTGAAGTCCAACACACGAACGATGTACAGAGAGGATGTACGGTAAGGAAAGAGGCACTGTCGCTTTCAAATTTAGCCCAAGTCGAACTGAGAGGAAGGCATAACATACACCTCCCCCTTTACGTTACTATTATTATATTAGTATCAATATAAACTGTATGTATAAACTGTTTGTAACGCCAATTATTGGCGTTACATACAGCGTTACATAAACAACCTGCTTAAAAATTGTCGCGCACATAATGCAAATTTGTGAATTTAAGACTTACTAGCGACCCGCCGCGGCTTCGCACGGGTGCAAAGCTGATGCTGATACTAAATACACTACAGAAAACTGAACATATAAAGTTTCCTCTTCAATCATTCTATCTATTTAAAAACACCGCATCAAAATCCGTTGCATAGCTTTAAAGATTTAAGCATACATAGGGATATAGGGACAGAGAAAGCGACTTTGTTTCATACTATGTAGTGATATGGTTTTCTCATGGATGCCATTGTCAAAACTGGATCAAATTGAATTAGGATCAAACGGAAAGCATCAGCTTTCAAATAAAAAAAGAATCTTCAAAATAAGTTCACCCAGTCGAAGGTTATGAAATAACAAAAAAACCTCCTAATTTTTTAAAGTCAGTTGAAAATCGCTAATGTTGATAAGCAGTCCATCGCGCGTACCAGAAGGTTTTGCCAGCACATATTTGCGTGGCTTCGAAAAGACGCAATGCGTAAACGCTCATATGTCACAAAAATACACGTATGTAGAAACAAACATAGACCTTTTAGATATTCTGAAAGATCCTTCAACTTTGCTCAAGTTACGAACCGAGATTTAACCGAGCTAATATTGTTAAAGCCAAGTAAAACAATATTATAATGGCCATCTAAAATAAACCTTGAGTTGAGCCAGTATAGCGTAGCTGGAAGCTAACTGAGGAATTACTCGAAGAGGCGTTTTATAATATGTTTAACGATTTCTACTTAAACACACGAATCTCCGGTCAGATAATATACATAAGAAGACTGGGACTGGTTCAGTAATTCGTTGCCGTCATCGGTACAAGAATTGTCCGAATATCATTTATATTCTACCGTAAATAATTTTCTCTAAACAAGATCATAGATATATAGTGGAACCACTTTATTGATAAAATCTAATATCTGCTAAATATAAACAGATTAATTGACTCATGTGTCTGTCTACACGGATGTATCTTCAAATGTATAATTTTACCAACAGCAACACAAAATATCTTAAAATATTATATTATTTTCTATCCAGATAAATAATAGCTAACAGATTTACACTGGCATAGTAATTAAGTAGGTACATAATGGCTCATGGTTCTTAAACAATCACTTTGTACATATATAAAGCTAAACTACATAAAAATTTACAACATACAGATATAGCAGAAAAGTCCAAAAAAACAATTCAAAAGCAAAATAAGAGAGATTGTAATTTATTTTTTGTCTACAACCCGTCCCGTTAAATCCTCGCTAAGCGTAATTAAGAGTGCCTTTTTAAATTCATGCCAACTGTAGAGTTGAAATGGAGAAATGGAGTGAATTCGGTTTTGGTGGGATTATTTAAAAGCTCCCACTAATAGATGAAAAGGAAAAAATTATAATAAAATCATTTAAAGAAAACGAGGTTAAGAACTTAAACTATCAGTCTTCTAAATTTCATCCAAATCGGTTTTGTATAATTCTGGTGATAACTATATCATACAAACTCACATTTACAATTCTAGTATAATAATGTTACATTGACATTTCACGTCACGTAGCCATGTCGACATAGTTTATCGAAAACTGTTAACAATTGCTCGTTACAATATAAATTTCGAATATTTTACCGGATATTGTAAAAACCCCACCCCACTTAATATATTACGCAGAGGAACAAGAAAAAAGTGGAGTAAATACTCTGGGCTTAGGGTTACAACGAATTGCTTTGAAAATTTATCGCCGCCAACCTTAAAAATAGAGCCTTTTATTTGATGGTCTTTAAATTAAGGACATAAATGGTAGGAGTAATGAATAAGAGTTTATTAGGAAAATAATTATGTAAGGCAATTAGTACTAAAACATACGAGTAAAATAGTAGAAAACAGTTAATCTTAAAGTATTCACGGCAAAAGTGAACTTAGACGTGACTACCTGCTATACCATATACTTACTTACATTCTGTTTACTATTACGCGAGATTGAAGTCAAACACAAGACGAATGCAGGTAAAGTTGTAAAAACTGTTTCTTTTTTATTTTTTCACACTCACAGCCCCACATTAGCATTCCCTGTGTCGTGGGAGCCATGGACATATAAAAAGACACACACAAACACTCAGACCGAAAACAGAAATCTAAATTCATCATTGAAATTTCTGCTCCGCCGGGGATCGAACTCGGGACCTTTGAATGGTGGTTTATTATGATAACCACTACCATACGGGCCGTCATCAGGTCGTCAGTTTATAATCGAACTCGGCAGTTTGTAACTGTTGAAATTATGAACTGTATCTCTAACCTAAATTGTTAACAACAATTTCTCGTCACTTTACAATGGACGGTTTTCTCGTCCGTTTGACTCTTAAACTAACGGTTTTCCCAATTTAACGGTGACCAAAGAGAGAGAAAGAGGGAGAGAGAGAGAGAGAGGCGAGTAAGAGTGACACAAAACAAGCGAAGGAAATAGTCATTCGTGGTGTAGTGGTCACAAGATCACAAAACATTTCGCCATGCTAGATTATTGTATTACTTAGTACAGTACGAGTAGCTTACTCAGTGAGTGCTCTTATCATTGTTAGAATCTAATATAGAGCCTAACCTAGAGTTAGAGCATTAATCAAAATCCATGAAGATTAATTAACTTTGAGTCACTTTGGAAATTCCCAGCAATTCAACTAATATTAATTAAACATTTAATTCACGATTTTAGAAAGCATTGCTCCATTCGAAACTTAGGAATAAATGTTATCTTTAGAGGACAAATTCTTGATAAAATTAATTACTAATCCGGAGTTGACATTGTAATTAATTCTAACTTAGAAAAGCAATGTGGCCTTGTTTTTAGAAGACATTGAAAATTGAACAGCAATTGTATTGATTGAGTTAATGACGGTAATCAATACACTGTGTATCAAATATCAGTGCCCTAAATGCCTACATTACTGTATGTGGATTGTGGACATATAAGTATGCCAGACTCTATTGTCCTCCTACTGTTATGCATTTAGTCACTAGTAAAAAAACAAAGAAACATGAAAAAGCCAATCACGATTCTAGATTCAAAAAAACAATAAAAACTATACTACACTTCAACGGGGTGCACAATATCGGGATGACCGCGTTAAATTAGATTGGGCGATAATAAAAAAGGAATGAAGGGGTTATCCATGTATTAGGTTATGGTACCTCGAAAATATCCCGATGATAACGTATCATTGAGACTTGAGACGGTCAAAGGACAAACTCGTAAACTCTATTCTACATGAGAATGTTCAGTACAGCCATTGTATTTGAAATGTAAGACTTGCGACTAAAATAAAAAAGGAAATATTTTGTGAGAAAATACATTGCAAGCCTTAAAAACTGATTATATTATATTTATTTTAATTTAATGCTCTGCAATCAATAGGAGCAGAGCAGTGGAGGGAAATGTTGGGAAATTTCTTTTAACGCGGTTGAAACCGCGGGGCACAGCTAGTTATATAATATAGCTTATAATAATGTGATAATATTATGTGTGAATAATATCAAATAAGTCAGTCTTCATTTCTATAAATATAACCGGCTGAATTCACGTTTAATTTTCGGGAATGTTCGACTAGATTCAGACAATTATCAAGTCCTTCTTCATGAATTGCCCTCGGTTGTCAAATGTCAATAATTTTTCACAAAACTTACGGCCATAATAGGCATACTTATTATTCCGCTGATCTTGTGATAACACTAATCCAAGTTGCCGTAACATTCAGGCATAGCAACAGTCGCATAGTCACAAGTCTACGTAACTTTTTTATAACCTTTATCATTACGCATTCTGACTCCCGCCCATCAAACGACAGGGACCCCTATAAATAAGCTACAGGGTCTCCAGATTGCCGGGATATAAATGAAAGGGTACAGGAAATTAGGGTTTTTTACTACGGAACCTTGCGAGTGTCACTGCACCCGTAAACCATTTTTAATACTGTGAAAAAGGCCGTACTGGATATTACGTATAGTTTTATGAGGGTGCAGTACATCATCTTCGGGATGGCCGATGATGCCTCTGCGGTCGTTACATTCGTGATTTTTCTTCGGGATCGACGATTTTATTTATGGTCTCTGCACAACTTTATTTTCGGTTTACTTTACTGAACCTGCTTTATGGGGTTCTATAGTTCGTTCAAGAATGGTTGCGGTTACACCAGGTATATAAACTATACACAGACTACCGGGATTTTTTATCATTTAAGACTAGCAAACGAGCACGCAGGCCACCTGATGTTAAGTAGTCACTGCAACCCATGGACATCCAACGTCAAACCTCAAATAGGAGAGCGTGGAGGAGTCCAATTCAAAGTTCTTTATTCATCATAAGAACAAACAATTAATACCCCTCTTTTTGCGTCGTTGGTAAGTTCCCTCTTATCAGGAAAATAATTTTCTTAGTAACTACTTAGGTACATACATTAAGGATACTTCGTTATTCTGTATCAAAATACTACCCGTGGTGTAGTGGTTATCATGGTATACCATTCGAGGGGTCCTGGGTTCGATTCCCGGCGAGTCAGAGGTTTAAATGATGAACTTTTCTGTTCCCGTTCTGGGTGTTTGTGTAATTATCTTTGGGTGTGTCCATGGCACCCCAATACAGGGAATCCTATTATGGGGCTGAGAGTGTGAAGCGTTACTTATTTTATAATATCATAACAAAATAATTCCACTTTCTATTAAAAAGTAGTAAACTGTACTTCAGTTTTGAAGTTCGGTTCCGAAGCGCTCATTGCGCTTCTAAACTTGCCAACGATGCATTAATTAATTCATTATTAACTAAGCAAGCTGCAAGCAACTCTCGCGAGTGTAGGGATTTACGTTAGGGAGCGGAGCTAATGGAAAACTTTGAAGGAAAACATATGCACAAATGCACATGACATGTATCGTAGGTATTAGGTACTATCACGGCTTAACGTGCCTTCCGAAGCACGGAAGCGCGCATGAAATTTGCCACTAGCGGTCACCCATCCGAGTACCGACCGCGCTCGAGGTTGCTTGACAGTATGATCGCTTGCGATCCACGATCGACTATACTAGCCGGGCTATGCGCGCTTCGACAATATAATCCTATTAATATCCTACTAATATTATAAACGGGAAAGTTTGTAAATATGGATGGATGTGATGGAATATGGTAACAGGAGGAAAGGAAAATAATCAAGAAGCAATTCAGATTATATTATATTCAGATTAGTATTCAGATAAAATTACAAATCTGTCAGAAAAGAATGTGTCATTTTTATTT
Organism: Noctuana stator; assembly: GCA_018231225.1. Taxonomy (NCBI): domain Eukaryota; kingdom Metazoa; phylum Arthropoda; class Insecta; order Lepidoptera; family Hesperiidae; genus Noctuana; species Noctuana stator. The sequence goes on along the minus strand of DWQK01004766.1, from coordinate 1,681 downwards.
ATATTTTTCAGTGACACAAGATTATGACACGTCGTATATGCAACCAGCATTATAAGGAGGTTTGAGTTTTTGCTCTTCCAACAGGATGTTTGTTACTCTTTCTCGTAAAAACTACTGAATGGATTTTAATGAAACTTTACAATTATATAGCTTATACATCAGAATAGCACATAGGCTACAATTTGTAAAGATATTGTGTAAATTGCTCGAAATACCTACGCAGGCACCAGCTAGCAAACAATAATACATGACAGTTTCACAGATAGAACAAGGAATACTTCCCGTAACTTTCCTCTAAGATGACAAGATAAATTTGCTGTTTACGTCTATCAATGGCCTTTATCAGTCGGCTGTGTCAGCCTCCGGCGCCCTCACGACTGATATTCTCCGAGTGACATAAATCATTCTTGAATTGAATGGCGCTTCGCGAATTATGGCGTCAGTTCCTTCATTTAGATTCTAAGGTTGAAAGGGAATATGTCACAAATGTCTCTTATTTGTGTCATATTTAGTTGAAGGTCCATGTTGCGTAGCAGTGAATATTTGTGTATGGCATGTGTGTGTGAGCTACATACTTTTAGATAGACTCAATAATTCGCGTTACGAAAACATTAAAACAACCAACATCAAGATTGCCGCGCACATACCTACTTAATGCAAATTTAAGACTTATATGGTTTTCTCATCGATGCCATTTTCGGAACTGTACCAAATTGATATGGGACCACACGGAAAGCACCAGATTCCAAATAAAATAAAGAATTATCAAAATCCATTTGCCCAGTCGAAAGTTATGAGTAACAAACATATAAAAAATACAGTCGGATTGGTAATCTCCCCATTTTTTGAATTCGATTAAAAAGTACCTCAAGCGCTACATGGATATCTCCCCAACCGAGTAATGCAGTTACCCGTCTCGATAACTCGTAACATTTTTCAATAAAACACACAATGTTAATGATCTATGCATTACGGCTAAACCATACCTATACATTAATTTAAATAAATTATCCACTCTCATTAAAAGTACTCCCGAAAGTCGTCAAAAATTTCGAATTTCCCCAGACTACGGGGAAAGTAATTAAACTAATCAAAACAAGCGATTAACACGCGTTGTCCATCCCGGCACTCGAACCCGTTACCCGACGCAATTTAACTTGCTCAAGTTCGGACCCACAGATTAAGGTCCGCCTGGGGACCATAGCTCATTATTAGAGACCTCAACCATTCGTTGCTCACATGTTTAATATCTTTGTAATTTATGTTCATGTAAGAGGAAGCCATTATGTCGGTCATTTACCCTAATTATTGTGTTCATATGACAATTGCTGTGGTATCATCCCAATACTACAATTTACGAAATAAAATTAAGTGGATTGATGTTATGAAGAAGTGAGTCCCAGAAGACGTGAATGAGGTGAAGAACTTAGTTCTCAAGAGTAAGCACTCATCTGTAAAAGTATTGATAATAGCATTCATTTCTTAAAGCTTGTTTAATCATAATCATTATTTCCCGAATCCGATGCTGAACTGAAAAATTCGATTTTAAAACCTACCTCTGTGTAATTGACAAAAAATGTTCGTAGGTACAATCCTATTAATAAGACCTATTCCTTTCTAATACCAAAAACAAATACCACTGGTATTAGTTAGTAATAGCAGATTCCCAACGAATACCACT
>DWQK01004765.1:0-10141 GCA_018231225.1 Noctuana stator | reverse complement strand
CTTAACGTGCCCTCCGAAGCACGGAAACGCGCATGAAATTTGCCACTAGCGGTCACCCATCCGAGTACCGGCCGCGCACGACGGTGCTTAACAATGTGATCGCTTGTGATTCACACTGCCAGCGGGGCTATGCGCGCTTCAACGCACAATGAGCTTACAAATGAGGCTAAATAGAGTAAATGACCTTGTCTTTGCGTCATAGTATAACATATTAACTCAATAAAACGTGGTCCAAATATAAATCTGTTAGTAATCATGATTAGTTACGTTATTCCTCTATTGTAAGCCAAACCCTTTAGAGATGCTGCCTTATATTATTATATTATAGACAAACATTTGGTCGTGATCTTACTCGAGGGAAAACATACACGAATCTTGATATGCAGGTAGTCCATTGTTTTATTACTACAATTGCTATTTAAATAGCATTATGTAATCCGAACTTCAAATATTACCCAGAATATATTAAATTGATTTGTGAACTTACAGATTAATCTAAACCATGAATGAAGACGTTACATGAATGGTGTCTGGGGCAAGTCATATATAACGTTAACCCACGGAGTAGATACAGGGAGGATGGAGCGTAAGCAATAAGCCATGTGGTTCAAGCGGGGGCAAACGTTTGTGCGAAGTAAGAGTACCTACATATTAGATTAGGGCCGTTCCTTTATATTTTCTCTATGCTCACTAAGAAAGAACACACAAGCTATTTACCCTAATCACTTAGAACATACCGAACCCCAAGCAGTATGTGTTTTAATTTATAGTCTACGGCGTAGCGCGTAGGTTGCGTAGATAACAAACTTGCTTGTGTAAAGGTCAGTGACGTAGAACTTGCTACGCCGTAGGAGTGTAATGTCTTGCGTTCTTTGTATTTGTAGACATAATTTATTGTTTGTTATAGCAGTTATATTTTTCGACACGATATTTTGTTTCTTTGGCAAAATTAAGCTAGCGATATTTTAGCGAAATTTATTCTCATATAATCCACACAAACGCTTAATTAATTTTCGTATTATCACGTAAAAGGCCAAAAGTTTAGTCTGAAATCACGTTTATTTATAATTCGGAATACGGTATAAATACCAGACGAAATGTACTTCGAGGAACTACTAAACCACACTAAAGGATTTCTTTAGCTTGTACTCGTATCTACCTACACGCTGGTCTCGAAAAAAGTTTTTACTTGTCTAAAAGAAAAAGTTTCCTTTTTCCTTTCATAGAGTACTAACAAACCCTATTGAAAAGGCTTATGATTGATCGCTGTAACTTTATAATAGGAACAGTGGTACTCTATTTTTCTTTGGAATTTCATGTGGTTCCATTACTTCGCGTAGGCAAGTTCTGAATTGGTACTTGGGATTTATTGAAGTTACTCGTAATTATATTATGTGAATTCTGTCAAATTTGAGTACATACAAGTATTGGTAAATATTTGTAAGTTTTGGTAAGTTTCTGATTGATATATCTGGTTCTGGTGAAGTATTAGATTATTCATTTATTGAACACTAGCGACAAGCCCTGGCTTCGCACAGGTGTAATGCTGATACTAGTTTCTCTTCAATCACTATATCAATTAAAAAAACCGCATCAAAATCCGTTGCGTAGTTTTAAAGATTTAAGCATACATAGGGATATAGGGACAGAGGAACCGACTTTGTTTTATACTATGTAGTGATAAGACCCACCTAACCATGCCCGGCAATCTCTTATCACACCAAAACACTGGTCTATTTTCAGTTAAATATTGGGGTGACATTTCCCAAGTAAGGCACATCTATCAAATTATATTTCCACCATACATTATATCCTTTATCTGGGTCTAATTTAAACTGACACGGGTCAGACCAAAATTACCTCCGTCGTGAAGTATCGTTTACTTATAAATGGACTACCCGCTGAATCCCTAGGGCGCTATTATCTCTAATTATTCCTATATTTAATTTATAATTTCCATTTAAAACGTAAAATCTAGTCCTAGTTCCATTAATTCTGGTGTTGGTTTAATCGAAAACTACTAAGGGACCTTATTTCTAACGGCAGCTTCGCGAAGTGTAGGGTTCCGTAGTTGTCTATCGCAATATTTGGACTTAAATAAGTTGGTTAACTAGTAGTCAAGGAACCACATGCTGCATCTTTAATGTAAAATATACATAGTAGCAACGTCTTTCCTTGCTTTCATCCCTTTTTTATGTCCCACTGCTGGGCACGAGTCTTTCCCCACACCGGGGAAGGCGTGGAGTATACTTCGTCACGCGGCTCTAATATGAATTGGTAAAGAAATATTATGTAGTTTAAATAACAAAGTATCTAATATCTAGTCTTATTTATACCGTGGTTACATTACCTATTAAATGTCAAACCAAACAAATCAGTCGGGAGCTTACAGCAACCTTAATAAGCTACAGAATAAACAATTCTTTTCGATCAAAAAAAGCGCCTCCCATCGCCACCCCAGCGACCAAAACAAAGTGTAGGTACCCAGGCCACCCCCTGCATACCGCATCCGATTTTCGTACCTCCAGCGAAGCTCCCGCCCGCCCTACACTCCTACAGTGTCCAATCCGCCGCCGCGACCGACGCACGGCCGTCTATCGACCGGCGCGAAAACGGTACACGTTTACGTGTATAAGTTTAACATAATACTATTTTGTGATTGTAACATCCTACTAGAAGCTAAAAGCTACGGGACGCGAAGAGAACGATAACGTAAGTCTTTTGTGTAATAACATCGTTAGCCTGTACTATGATTCGCCGGCCGCAGCGGTTTATTTACACGATGGTTCTCGATTCCATAGAGTTATGGAGATTTGAGAGTAATAGCATGTGCATGATATGCGCGAAGCTGCAAATATGGATAATTTATTTAAGCGTTTTATAAACAAAACTTTAGCTTAAACAAAACCGATCAACTCATATCAACAACATTGCAATAACTTTGGTAATAATTTTATATACATAGTTTCATGTAAATATACATTAGGAGTACATTGTCATAATTTGTAAGTTCTCTTTACATTAGTTACATTAAAAATTATTTATGAAACGCTGATTCGATATAAACCAGTCTCATAGTTTGTCCTCCTACTTGTCATAGTTTGTACCATATATTATATACGTTCCTAGCCATGATATTACTTCATATAAGTCAGAATGATGTTAAAGAGGTATGTACAGCTTATGATGTTGTTTAAAGAATGGGTTTTGAATAACAACTATTGAACTCCGACCCGTGGTTGCAAGGAAAGGAAATATTATTATTTATAATAGTCGTGTCCTTTAGAATGGATGGTCACTACCCATTTCATATTAAGATTTGTAGAACATTATATGTTGTTAAGGAATTTGACACGATTTTCGCCTCTGTTATTGTTACCTAAGCTTCAATGTCGCGGATGGTGGATCGAAAACTGCTGAGTGGATGTTGTGTCAACAATGCAACAATTGGCAACCAGTGTCGCTGCTACGACTATCGTATTTGTTCAGTTGAACATCCGACTGTGTTCGTTTACTTGTTACTACGAGTATTATTTATACGTTAAGAATGGGCGGTCGTGATTAAAAAACGTAATGAAAAGATCCGGCTAAGTGCATGTCGAACTCGCGCAAGAATGTTTCCGTACAGTTGTCTATAAAAAACGCGTTTGTTTTATGAGAGCCCCTTCGATACTTATTTTTTCTGTTTTTCAGTATTTGTTGTTACAGCGGCTCATAAATGCATCATCTGTGAAAATATCGACTGTCTAACAGACAGTTGGAAGGCGGAGTTCTGTTTTATCCTTTTGATACGGAACCTTAAAACTGTACATAGATAGGTCGTAGAACTTGTTCAGTTCGCCTGGTGACGTCCTAATCGTATCCACTTACGACTTCAGTCTGTCCTATATGTGGTTGGACGCTGGTGCCTATGGACTGCACAGCTATGACCAGTTAACATCATGTGACCTCTACGCTTGTTTGCTATTATTATAACACCACCATGTACTATACGATGCAGTAATATAAGCGTAACTATTACAGCAATATACCTACAGTTTAAAATATTCTTTTCAAAATCGGCGCACAAATATTCAACAACTTTATTATTGATATGCACAGCCCGTGCCTCGGCATGCATACTCGGATGATGCAGTTGCAGCATGCACGACGCGTGTTACGTGTTTCGCATCAAAATCATGCACTGAAAATGCAGGCTTTGATTGCTTACAGCATTGGACTATATTCGCATGGATACCAACAAAATAAAATATTATGTTATTGAGGAAATAAAACAACAATTTACATAAACATATATTTATGTACGACGACATTTCATCATAATATCTGGTAGAGACTTGAAAGCTTCTAAACGTTATAAATAGGCTTATGTCACAGTAATGGTTTATGTCGAATGCGAAAATATGTAGATATGCGTACATTGGATTCCAGACGTAAAGAATCACTACAGCACTTATGTCGGGTTTTCCAGAATTGGTGGATAATCTTGCACGTGCGTGTGCAGGGGAGGGAGGCGTAGTCCCACACCCAAAAAAAGAAATCTATACCAAACAGTTCGTGATCAGCGCCATTTTTTGTAAAATTTAGAAAAATTCCAACGGTATAGATTTCTTTTTTTTTGGGTGTGGGACTACGCCCCCTGCACACGCACGTGCGGGATTATCCACCAATTCTTGGCAACCCTGTATATACTCAAATACACATAATTAATTAATTAATTCAATTTACGAGTAATCTCATATAGAGACGATGATTATCTACTAAGTTGAACATCCAGTACTTTTTGAAGTTACAATATCTTACGATATCTGTTAAAAACAATCGAACAATAAACGTATTATACGAGTAATAATACTTCGTTACTTATAAACGTCCAGAATTGATCAATAATTAAGTTTTCTTTGATCGACATTGAATAAACTGAAGTTTTCAGACCATTGTTACTTGTAGCGTAGTTGAAAATTAAATGAATTCACTCAGCTAATTACTACAGAGAAAACAGACGAATGAATAGTTGAACGAGAACCATTCAGGGATTAATAATAACTTAAAGCTTAGTGTAGAATTTATTAAAATATGGAGATTTAGTTTATGTTGTAAAATTGTAGGTACTTACTTAAAAAATAGATCTAGAACAAAACGTTCGATAGGTACAGATATTGAAATTAATTTCACGGAATTGATTTTATGAAGTAATGTTAGAGCAGTCAGCACCCATCTCATCGAGATCTCAGTAGGTTAACAAACATTGATGTAATTTTTAAACGAACCAATTTATTTAAGAGTAGAATGAATGACATAAAGCTTAAGTCGTAACTATTAGTTGCCAATTTGTTATTGAATTGCTTACCATTAACCCTAATGAAAAATAACACCCATATTATTAAACATGATAAATGGCATTTTACTATTTAATTATTAATTTTCAACCCCAACTAAAGTACGGAAGGCTGGCTGTATCAACGTAATGGTCACAATAATTGCGTCACAGTAAACATATACGGAGACGAATGTCAACCCTGGATTATTCGGGAATATACAGACTCCCCGAGCTTATGGTCGGCGACAGTAAATTAGCATATTGGGCGGGTTGATTTGTACGAAAATGACAAACTGCCCGCCCGCCCTGGTGCTTCGATGACGCAGTCAATTGACTATTACTGTTCCGGACATAAGTGACAGTTTATAGTCGTTCGAAATTATTTGAATGGAACAAAAAATATTTATTACAACAAATAGTTTTTACATGTTGTTTTTATTTCAATTTTATAACCGACTTCAAAGAAAGAGGCGGTTGTCAATTCGACTGTATATTTCGTGTTTGTTATCTCATAACTTTCGACTGGGCGAGCGGATTTTGATGATTCTTTTTTTATTTGAAAGCTGAATGAAGATGCTTTCCGTTTGATCCCATTTCAATTTAGTCCAGTTTTGACAATGGCATCCAATAGAAAACCATATAAGTATTTAATTTGTGTGCGACAATTTTGAAATTGGTTGTTTTCGTAACGAGAGTTATTATTATCCCTACAGTTTATAAATATTGTTATCGTTCACATTCGTCCTTCCCGGGGTCGCAGTATGAAAGGTTTTACCTCAAATTATTACCGTCTTTACCTAGCGGTCACCCGCTCAAGGCCAGACGTGCCTTGGATATTGAAATTAAGTCTTTATATTTCTTAAAATGTTTAAGAATTTGAAGAAATATTTGGAATTTTAATGAAAAATAACAAAAATTCTTAAACTTGAATAGCATTAATCATTTAAGCCACTTAACCGTATCTCCACCAATCCTCATTGGAGCAGTTTGTTAGAGTATGCTGCTATTATTGGACCATAAAAAAGGCTTGGTGACTTAACAGACGTTGTCCGGTTCAAATATTATTTCAATAAATCTTAAAACTCGATCCCAGCGCCACCTACCGGGTCCTAACGATTCAGGCACTCAAAATATTTCATCTCGAGGTATTAAGACCAATAGGTTAGGAACCAGAGAAAATAACATTAAGATTAGGAATGAAAAATCCAAACCCTTAGAGTTTTATTTAATTGCATTAATTTAATTAAACAAACATTGTAATTAACCCGAGGTATTACGAAAAAGGTACGAAATAAATCTACCCCATAAAAAAAGCACCGTCATTGCATTCGTTACTCCCGTACAAATAGGAGGGTGACCCTTTGTTTGCACCCGTACCTAATTCTTTTTATACCTTGATTTCATTGTTCTTAACATTAGGCTTTTTTAATCTCCTGTACTTAATATTTCCATTAAAATAATTGAATACTTTGTTTGAAGTGCAAACGGTCGGTATACCTACTGTATAGTATAACGTTATACAGTAGGGATGGAGACTGTTATAAATAGATGACGACCATTGTGGTGTAGTGGTTACCTGGTTCTGGGTTCGATTTCCGGGGTTGAAGTTTTAAAGTTGAATTGGATTTGACTGTATGGAACCATGGTACCCACGACATAAGGAATCCTGGGGTGGGGTTGTGAATGTGAATGTGAAACGTTGTAATAATACAATACAATACAATACAAATACACCGTATTGCTGAACCAATTAACAGAAAACTAGTAGGTGTACAATGTATGCAAAAGGCTTTTTATCATCTACATCTTTTACTAATAATAACCAGAACCGAAGGCAAAGGTGGCTCATTTTATCCAATATCTTCTTGACTTACTTTTTTTGGAAAAACGCGAATAATAAATATGCAAACAAGATTCATGAACACAACATTACACTCAAAACGCCATTTGTCTCGTGGATACATGAAAAATCGCTCATTCAATTAAATATTTTATTTCGACTCCGAGAATTTTAGAAAGAATATCATCAATCCGGCGTTGGAGAGATGTGTTACATTTCTGTGATCGAGTCTTGAGTACATTTGTGTGTCGTTAAAATGAAAAAACTAGTTGGTAGGTACCTACATCGGAACGCTCTCTCGGCAAGTTGAAAATCGTGTTCATTACTCGTGTACGGTTCATGTAAATATATGATTAATTTTTTATGGAGCACTATATTATGTGCTAGCTATGTCCTCCGGTTTCACCTGTGCTGAGAATTGCAACGTAACGCTTGATTTTCTTCCTCGATAATTGGACAATCTTACACTAACGAATTTTTCATATCGACTAGTTTCTGAGATTAGCGCGTTCAATCAAAGAAACAAACTCTTCAGTTTTATATTATTGTTGTATATTAATTTTTTATGGGGCACTATATTATATATGTGCGACATGATAACCACTACACTCCTCGATTGTCTATTGTTTATTTTTTTTATGAGTAGCAGACGGTCATAAAGCAGAGAAGTCTTCTCTGTGTCAAACGTGAATGCTTTGCCACTCAATTGGTTGCCACATAGCGTATCTCCAGCTTCCTCACTCCTCAATCGCAACACAAGAACTAGCCACAGCATAGACTTGCTTCACGGCTTGTTCAGAGGGATGTCCATATTACAAATGCTCAAATGCTTTAGGCAAGATCAGTGACCTTTAATATCGTTAAACTCGCTCGGTAATAAAAACGGGTATAGGTATAGCCAGGCTGTATTTTTGTGTTACCCCACCTGTATGTCCTAAACTTTTTAAGTATTTAAATTGTCTTCTACGTCCTACTCTGTTCCGGGCATCAGTAAAGCTTACGCGAAGCTGACCGCTTGATCCGGGATTAGGGGATGCGGTTCATCGTTTTGTCTCCTTAATATCCTTAAGCTCACTTCGTAATATAGACGTGTATTTGCTACACGAGGGACTATTTTTATGTTTTTGTTTCCGGCAAATACTTTTTGCCATAGTTTGTTTTTGTCGGTAGTCGGTAATAGTAGATTTGTGATTGTATCATTAAATGTTGCGTGAATCTCTGTACACAGTTTTATGAGTACAGACCGCTTAACTGATTTGTCCGTTGAGACTTTCCAACCGATGGTAGCTTACGATTGAGGACCAGAACTGCCTGAAACTAGTCAGGCATTCCCGAAAAAACACGTGATTTAGGGGGCCTGTACATCACCGGAGCGGAACGGAAAAAATCTCCGCTCCTCTTTAGTGGACAGGCAGTTGTGCATTCTCTGCTGCCTCGCTCCGCTCCGGTAAGGGACTGGCTCCCTTAAGCTTGACTCACTAATGAACTGGGTCGATAAATTTCCACCAAACGGAAGAATTTTGAAACTATTACGATGTGTTTCACAATATAAACAGTATGGAAAGTTGTAAAACCGTTACATTAGTAGGAGCTACTTAAGAAGAAGTAACATAATAACCTGAAGAAACTGTTGGCCGGCGTTGGTTTTAATGGAGAAAGTTCCTCGACCACAAATCCCAGCCTCCTGGGGCGAACCACGCTTGCCTCGAAGTGGACGCCTTAATTCACAAGCTTTTATATTTGGATGCCGTATTAGTGTCGTCATAATTACTCTAAGTACGTACGTAATAATTGTTCTCTCCGTCTGCTTTGTCGGTGATAATGTTTCGCGGAATACTTTGGTACTGTCCCATTTATATGGTTGGTGCAATTAGCATGATTTATTCCACATTGTTTAGTTAACGATGCAAGGTATGACGTAATTGTAAATTGTTTTCAAATCCTGCCTACACATACTCATATGGTAGGTGGTAGCGCTTACAGAGTTCACCCGGGGTTACAACCGCTGCCCTCATAACTTGTGTTTCATTTGGGGAGGGTTGCTGCCGGACACTAATATAGTATTTGAGGCGACCATCTTAGTCCTCATGAATAGCATCGCCATATAGGATTTCTCACCTATTTGCGGTTGGCCGTAGATTAAGTTGCAGTGACTACTTAAAATCAGGTGGCCTGCATGCTCGTTTACTACTCAGAAACGACAAGAAAAAAAAAGTCGTGACCAAAAACATTCTTTCCGCTATAGCTCATATCTTGCATCATACACTAATCTCATCACCGCGTGATTATCTGCAATGTATTGTCTAGACTTTGCCTATTCTGTCTACGGTCGTTTACGTTCTGACGTGTACACATATATTATTAGGGAGCGAGTATTAACAATGAGTAAGTGTGAAGTATGAAGTCTGAAATGGTGCTTAGTTTGGAGATCACGTTATTTTTATTGACATCACAATGTGGGATATGGATGTAATTTGTTTTTAAACATGTATAATAAAATATTTGTCTTTAAATATGAACGATAACTTTCCATTGAGTTAAGCAGTAAACTATTCTAGGAGAGACTACTTAGAATCCCTTAAATCGGGCTCTAAAAAAATTAAAATTCAAAAATATAGAGAAAATTTTATATAAACTTCACTCCCATTAGGGGTTGAATTTCCTAAAACCCTTTCTTAGTGTAGGTATAGGGGTTCCTTTTATGATGTATTTCACGTACATTACCATGTATCATTTTTTAATTTTCTAGATAATGCAGTACTTTCGGCTTTGCGTTAATATGTAAGTCAGTGAGTCAAATTTGCCTTTAATATATTAGATAGTTGACCTGGCGAACTTCGTACCGCCTATGATCCAGTAAATGTTGTGTTAACTTATTAGCTTCATGGTTCGATGGATGTCTTCATGTAAGGCTGCACTGCATATATTCCCTAAATTTGTCGTATACTTTAACCTCAGCATTGTAACACAGCGCCATCTAT
>DWQK01004764.1:0-10141 GCA_018231225.1 Noctuana stator | reverse complement strand
ATGATAGAGATGAATGGAAGAAGAAAACATACTGCGCCGACCCCAAATAATGGGAAATGGACAGGGAATGATGATGAGATGTATGTGAATATGTTGTATTATATAAGTTGGACACATTAAAAGAAATAATTACTTGGTGCTAGTAAGTATAGAGTTTATTACTCTATATGTGTCGATCATCATAGATGGAAAATGAAAAATATGAAATGTAGATATGGCTTAGGAGTGAAAAAAGTTCAGCTAAAATTGTTTGACCATTTAAAAGATTGTAAATTAAATTATTTATATTTTGATGTACATACGAGTACTAAATTACAGAAAAAATATTTTTGTAAGTTTAGCATTACTAGCCTTACAAATACTTAGCTTACTTAGCATTACTAATAATAATGTTTGTGTGCATTGAACAAAATTTCGAAATAATTATAATTAAGAGCTAAAATACTCTCTTAATTTCAAAAGTAAAAAGGTTTGTTTTGTTGTAAATTTTTAATATCTGCTTAGTATACACATATCTACATATTTAATAAAGGTATAACTAAATCCCCTCTTAGCGTATTTTTTTAAATCTAGGTCTGTAATTTAGGTATTTTTTAAAATCTAGGTGCATTGACTAGATTAGAACAGCCGAGCTTTAAATCATCAATACTCTATTTTTGCGAAGTCAATTTATATTAATACCTATCAAAGCAAAGATATGAATACAAAAGTTACTTTTTATATAATAATTTTACATTTACGTCTTTTTTTGCAGATAAAAATAAACTTCCTGATTTTGTGTTCCACTTACTTTACATGACATAAACCACTTCTGTCGAGGCTCTCATCGGACGAATCTTGCACAAGATAGGAACTCCAAATTACCAACCAATTTTGGCCCCCACTTCAAAGTAATGAAAAAGACCTTTGCTCTTGTGAATGGCATTTATATATATAAATACCTAATGTCTGGTTGTTATTTATTATTAAAATGTTTTAAGTAAATAAATGTTAATATGTACCTACCTATTAATAACATAATCAATGTGTAACAAATAAAATTGGGTTGAGGAAACTCCACGTTCAGTCTCATATAATGGAACTACTCCGGTGCAAATATTGTAAGGGTTTTGGAGGTAAATCTTGGTATAGAATGGTAAACTAAGAAGGTATGTTGATTTCTGTGAACAACATAATAATAAAACTGCCTTAAATTGAAGTAACTAAAGATGATTACCTAGCAACCTTTGTAAATATAACATGAACAGTCGTTTTTTATACATGGCTTTAATACACATAATATCTAGTTATTGATTCATATTTGGTCGTTATAATAATTTATATTCAGGCAACGTAAAAGTTTTTGTCTGTCTTAAACACGTATAACAAAATTTGCCTTTCAAAAAACCAGCCTTTGATAAATCGGGTAACGTCAATGCTAATGTGATACACATGTCGATATGAGTGATGCTTCAAAGCGTGCAACAATCTATTTAGACTAAACAACCTGAGACACGGAAAAATATCCGCAAATGATTGATGAGTAAACGCGAATAGAACAAATCCGTCCCACTCTCATCCATCTTGGGAGTACAGAGGTAGAGCGGGCGGCTGCCAGCGACATCTAATGAAAGAAGGGCTTACCAAGCACACATAAACAATCGGGGTTTGCTCATATTATCCACAGCAAGATAGATCGTTAAATAGATTTCTATATTTTTTTATAATGAATACAAGCTGATATTGGAAAAAGTCGTATTAAGCTTAGTCTTTAGCTGATATTGAAGTAACTCTGCCAGGTTATTACTACATACATAACTATAGTTTAATAGATTTAAATAAGTATTTATTAATATTTACTTAACATAAACGAAGGTTGTGTTATTAGCAGGAATAATTATTAAATGTTTTTATCCAATACTAAATATCTACAAAACCAGAAAAAACATATTTTTATTTATTGTAACTGAGTAGTAAACAAGTGTGCAGGCCACCTTTTATAAGTAGTCAACCCATGGATACCGACATTCAATTTAAATAGGGCAGAGATTATAATTGATATATTATTATATTAAAAATTTTCAGTACGATAGTTCAAGTATAGAAAAAAGTGCTTAAAGTTGCGCTTACTTTAAGCGGAAAGCTGACGTGAGTGCAATTAGCACGTTTACACCAACTGGATATAAGAGTTTTTTTCAGCTAAAGTTAAAGTTACACTGTAAATGGAAAAAGGCATACGCATTGTGAGTGTAGACATGCCTAAAGACCAGGAAGGCTTTTTCATCTAAAGGTTTTATGAATTACATACATATAGTTTTTTGTCTTGATAGTTTAATTTAATGTAATGCTTCAAAAGACACCTTTTGAATCTGTGCGTTATTAATGAAATGTATGAAAGTAGAAATTCAGTAGATCGATAGTTGGTAGTGTTCAAGGGAACTAAGATTATCCTTAAAATAATGGACCATTTCTAGGAAGTTTGGTCTTCGCACAGAAATTTAGTGATGTGGCCAGTGTCCGCATATTTACCTAATTGGCACAGTGCGGCGTGACAAAAGTCCGACCGGACCCCGCGCAAATTAGATTCCCGACGACCCGCGCACTCCCGCTCGGAACGCTTGCTCGCTTTGCTTACCTCTTTCACCCCAAATTAACTGCCTTTCCCTCTAATTGAAAAACGCGTCAAAGACCCATTATACCATTACCTTTTGTTTTACTTTATAAAACTGTGCTCTGATTTCAAATTTACGACAGATCTTTTAACGATATCTTTATGTTGATTTATTATATGCATATAGCGATTGTAAATTTTTTTTATTTTACAATAGATAAAAGTTTACGAAAGATACTAAAATAAGAACATTGCATCATGTTATATGTAACATGTTTATATATTTTTATTACAAAATACGTCGCACAATTATTGTATATACGAGTAAGGTGGCAAAGCAATTTTATTTATCTTTCAACCTCGCTTATGTACATGCGGAATACTAGAAATTTAAAAAACGAATTATCCAATACGAGTATTGTGTTCTAAAAATAAAACCGATTATGGCAAATTCAAATTGGTGAATCTCATGTGGCTGCACAGCGGCTTCAGCGTGGCTACATTCATGAGTATCGATTTTATGCAAAGTGCAACAAGATTCACTTGAACGTGCTGAATATACGTATTATTCGAGACTCCTATATATTGAACAATTACATTGGTATCGGTATCGGTGCATGTAAATGAATATGAGCGCAGGGACGCTGAAATGTGAGGTCCTACCCGCCTTAGAAATGGAGAGAATGGAAGTCATGTATAAACATGAAACACAATTAGTGGGTAGGTCTTGGATGTGCCGCGAGCGCCTCTCGGCCGGCTCGCAGTAATAAGATGTTGATAGAGCCAATTTAGACAGTATCCGATTTCTCCGTCTGTTTATTATCAAATGCCTCTAATTTTAGTTTCAGGCGGCTCCACTGTATAAACTGTTCGGTCAACTGATGCAATGGTCGGTTAAGTAATTTGAAACTATGTGGCTAATATGGGTACGTATGCCTCCACATTCACTTTTCTCAAAATATACCAGTTAAACTTGTGTTACTGTAAGCTACTGAGGACATACTAAATTTAGGTTAAGTACGAGTATGTCAACTAAAGTGTACGATATTTGGTTGTTGTCTCTATTGTTATTCTACACAAATATTTTAAAAGTAAAAAAGTAGGTCTTGAATTAGTCTAATGGTACATCGACGTTTATTAATATTCCTTTATACTATTTGCACAGTACCGAGAACAATAATCACGAACGAGGATGTGCCGGAATAAACACCATCGTGTTTTGGTTGGTTGTAAACATTAACACGTAAGATAATTGGTGTTTACACTTTGTAAACTGTGTACATGATGTACATAGTGAAACGTAATATGTAGCTGTTTGAAGTGTGGAAGCTTATTAAAAATAATATAATTTGGTAGAAAGTTAATTGTGTTGAATAGTTAGACTGAAATTAAAACAATAATCGAGTTATCTAGATAGTATAAAAGATATAATATTTACGTCTTTGATTTGATTTAACAAATTTCATATTCACAATGAAAAACACAAGGTGAAACAACAGCTTAAGAAATAATTTTTAAGTCAAACATCAGCATTTTAAGACAACACACACACAGGGACACACAAATCTTACATTCCATTTCAAAATACTTTCAGCGCTCCAAATTCAATGGGAACGAAAACAATATGGGCTAAGTGCGCAAAAGAAACTTGAAAGAATGCAGTGTGCTGGTTGGAGTTTAGATATTGTTTTGAATAATAAGAGCTTTAGAATCTTAGTAACTTATGTAAGAAATTTGTTACGATTGAATATAAGGCAGTATTTCAAGATTCTATGATTTCAGTATGAGGTATTTTTATGATGCACTAGTAGATTAAGTAAGTTAGTTGATAGTGGTCCGACAAAATCTTAAATGATACTAGTTGGCGCCACTAACATTGTTGCACCCAAATATATGATGGAACTCGTTGGCAGAGTCATCTTAACGATCTAACAAGTCCGATAAATTCGTAAACGTAAACCATCCAGCGCCAGGGACAGTAACAAAACTGTGTATGTCACAAAATTTTATAAATAAATAAAAAAAAAATAAGTTACAGAAGAAACCGTTTTAAATAAAGTTGAGCCTGCATGAAAGTTATAAAAATATCTGCATGACGGGTTGGCGTTATATTGCTGTTATAAATCAGAGTCGCGACAGTAGCGTGGATGGCTACGAACCGCGTAGCAGCCGTGCCACGCCGTAGGCGACACCAATCAGATGCATGGTTATCCATTTATCGACACGTCTACTTCTACGGCTCATTCTAGATGGAATGAGGATTGCACTATCACATTAGATTGTGAAACTACATAATATTATGTAAAATTATTTCTTGATGTCCATCAATTATTTTTTCTATAAAGTATATTGAAAAAATACAATTAATTTTATTGATGCATGGAAAAATATCATATAAGAGGACTTTACATCAACTCAATCTAGTTTGAAAAGGTTTAACTTTACACACTCGCAGTTTAACTTTACATATATGAGTAGAATATTTATGAAAATACTTCATTTACAAAATATATGTGAAGTGAAAATGTTTTGATTTATATTGTTATGAATATGTATAAAGTCGAATGGAAATTGAGTACAATCTTATTTTAGAACTTAAAAACCCCAAAAATGATGTCATATACAGTTTAGGTGTAGTAAAACTTTAAAGTGCTGTATATACCGTCGTCAGTGCGATTGGCTGGCAACGTTTTCCGGCTCATATAACCAGATTGGGAACGCGAGCGTGCCTAGCTGGGGTGAATTACGTATAGCAGTATAAGCCATTCCGTAGCAAGATTCGTATTTCATTCGTGACTGAACGTTATACAGTGGTGCATAAAACTTTAACCGTTAATAAAATAATTCTTCACAGCGGAAACCGCACATCGAAAAACCGGCGAGCGTCGCGTGAAATGCTACCGGTGCCGGCATCGGCATAGACGTCAAGAAATATGAGTAAACGTTGCGCACATACGAAATATATGGCACAATAGACTGCCGGTGTCGAGCCGTACCGGTCGCTGCGCAGTGTTTTATTCATATCTACCGCTTACGGGTATATCTATAATTTCTAGTTTTTTTATTTGCAGCGTATAAAGTTATATGAGTTAAATAGAATCTATGATTTACGTTGTATTCGTACAAAGAAAAAATTTGCGTACATTCTAGTGTTTAAGTTAATAAATAATTAAAAAATGAAGTAGACAAAAGTTAAGAAAAAAAAGAAATTCTAAAGAAAAGTAGGTAACAATAGTATCTTTGAATATTTTCTAGTCGTGTGTATACACTAAAATAAGAACTTCTATTTATAAGCTTTCATACCATTTGTAGAACTTAAAAAAATATGGAACTACAATACGTTTTTGTAAGATGTCAGTTGCGTTTCAACTGACTTATACGGCAACTACCGTAAACTTTGGAGAGGAAACTTTGGAATATCTTTAAAGACGAAAAGACTGCGCAATGCAAATAAGGAAGTGTATACCGTGATTTTTTAACATAAAAAATCACGACCTAGCAACTCCGCTGTGAACTTAATATAAAAATTAGTTGGAAACTTTCCATAAATTGCAGTGCCGCCGATGTTGCTAAATTTACTCAATGGTGTCAACTAAAATATTCCTGAAAGTTATATTTTGTTAACTACAATTTTTTTGAAATGGTTATAATATGTCCAACAATTAATTAGAAATACATTTTACTTCTGAAATAGTACTGTAAGTAATAAAAGATATTAATATAAATATTCATAATATGTAAATTGAAAATCAATAACTACGTATAAAAGGATCTTAAGTCTCAAAAAATGGATAAAGAAAGACTAAAAATATTTCTGTGTTTCGGAATTTGAATCGATGGAAACGGAATTCAGAATCAAAAGTAATCTGCCTACGCGGAAACGCAGAAGGAGATGGATGACAAGGAAAATACGAAAGAAAATTCAAAAGGAAAGCAAGGTGAAGCGGGCGCGGAAAATTGGCTTCATTAGATAGAGGGATGGAGGGCGCGTTTAGGGACACACGACTGTGGCAAATGGTGAACTAAAATTTCATATTTCAAAAAGGTCAACGCTTTTTAAATTTATAAATAATTATAATAAATAAATAAACTTCTCATAGGTCGTTGCCTTCATTTTTAAATCAGCAACGGTTATTTATCGAGTTCATCGAGTCAATTTTTGTGATTGGCGATCAAAATTTAGAAATTAAAAGATTTCCATCCATGCCTTATATTACAATAAAGTAGGTTGTATTTAAGTTGGAAATAAGTTTGAAAATTATAAAACCCCAAAATCAAATTATTTCAATAGCTTTCGAATGAGATTGACAAACTGAGATTAAGTTCAAATTAATTAATTTAAAATCATATATTAAATTTAAATTAGTACTAGTAGCAGAAAAAGCATAAATTATGAAAACTAGATCTTCCTATACATTTATACATACACCGACGTTAACTTTGGCGAACAAATAAAGTCACTAGATAATAAAAGTAAGTCGATACAGTTTTTTTTTGTAAATGACTAGCAAACGCGATTAGAAATTCTATCCACCTTAAATTTAAACCTATTCTACTATTTACTATTATGAACTGTAAGTACCTATTAAAAATCTTGTATGATAATTTCTATTAATTTCCAAATTTGCACACACAGGTTAAAGTTGAAACTATTTAGATAATTTTGCATATATTTGTAATTATTCAATATAAGAGGATTGAATAATTCAGTTCAGACATTTGCTAAAGTTGTATATAAATGGAAAGAAAAAGTCTCTAGAGGGCCTTTTTATTATTAAAAGCGATAAACGTATTTTATTATGCTCGCTGAATCACATCGCTCCAAATACGTCGCATGGGTATGTGTACTTCGCGCCTCGTCGCTTGTGTACCTATTCCCATCTCATCAGCTCGATTGTATTATTTAAAATTCATAAGCATATTTATTATATATTTATTGTATGATTGCCGAAGTATTACACTTTCTATGCTTTATTTTGATTCCTTTGAAACTAAATCATGTGTGGCATACTGAAAGCTTCTGTAACTGGCCACTTGGCTTCAACCCTTTTTATGTCCCAACTGGCCACTTACAATAAATAATTACAAAAAAATTAAGTATGAATTGAGACTCATTGTTGCGTGCTTCAGAAAATTGTGTATCGCTTTTACAATGAATTTAACTTTTTCAAATTCAATAAAGATGTAGTGGCACTTGAATGTTTTCAAAACATGTCTTTGTTGTAAAGAAAGAAGTTCTGCCGTCGAGGCGCATATCTCGGTTGGATGAGGCTTGTTTATGTGGCAATTGGCATCGCAATGAACTGGCATTCTAGCGGAGAGCAAACTCCGGGCAAGTTGAGTAACAAATTGAAGCATTGCGCCGGCAACTCGCAAATAATCATACACAAGGTACCCTAGGTAAGTTTTGAACTGAGCACGAGCGCTGAAAGTTCATCCAAGTAGAGTCTGATAGTAATTCACTTTGGAATTGCGGTCAAGATACAAATGAACAGTGTACACATTGCTACACTTTATACGCCAACCACGTTTATTTCGTACCAAATAATATTTCGCTACTAGACTTTTATTACTGCTCAACCGTACCATAACTATCGTGTAATATTGTTAAAGCAGTACAATTTATGGATTTTATTACCGTTAATAATGACTAGTAACCGACCGTAAAATGAGCATTAAAATATGCTATGGAGATTTTAAAACAGCCGCGCGAATTGGAACCGGACAAGGATCGTTAATCTTTGTAAATCGTGCAAATGGATAATAAATAGAATAGAGAAGAAGCGATTCTAGAGCATTCATATCCATACAGGTTCAACAAAATCCAATAATACCTTTTGAATATTCCGCGATTCATCCAGCAAAAAGCTAATCCGCTGAATAATGGGGTTATAGATATCATGCTGAAGCAGGCGTGGCGAAAAAATATGTCGATTGTCCAACCCAGGTGACTTTTGTTATTAATACATAATAAATTAGAGATTGTTATGGTTAGTAAATAATAAATTTGACATGTAGCTAAAATTTAAAATTTATTTTTTAAATGCTCTTTGTTTTGCAGTTCCTGACTGAAAGGGATAACTCACTGACTACAAAGGGTATAAAATAGACATTGTTTCAAAATTGAATTTAGTTAGTATCTATTGTGAATTTTTAAAACGAGTACAATGTTTGTTAAGCTTTTTGGTAAAACTCGTATCACACAACAAAAAAATACTAACTAATTTAACTCCGTTCATCTAAACTGAACTGAACGCGAACAGTACACACGTAACAGATATTCGAAACTATAAGTGTAGAGTAAGTCCATTTAGTTATTTTTGTATTGAGAAAACATTTTTAAAATTGACGGGAATATTTTCTGATACTGAGACTGTTTTTTTTTCTATCCATTCTCTTTTATCTATCAATTTATCTGCGTTGATAAGTCATGGTAATATTTTGCGATGACTATGTTATATTATTACTAGCTTATGCCCGCGACTTAGCATGATTTTCAAAATAAGTTTCAGCCAATCATTTAGGAGATAGAATTCTATATGTACCTATCGATAAAATAACACAAACTTTATCCCAGTAATTTAACTACTTTTTAAAACTATTATTTTGATATCGAATTTAATTTAAGATGAGTCGCATATTAGTTTTACTACCTATTTGAAAATTGATAGTTTCAATAGTTTGCAAAGTTTACACAAACTTAACACATTGCTGGGTGGTAAAATATTCTTACGCAATTTATTTTTAGTGTTAACGCTTGTTGTTTCTTAGGGAAAAACCATTATATGACGCATACATGTAGAGACAAGTCATCGTTTGCCAATATTGTACGAGCGTCTACTTAATAAACATATCAATACTGTACTGGTATGAAGAAAAATTCTTAATACTAAACTTCATTTATACAATCTTATCTTCAACCATAAAATTTTTAATACTTACATTTGTAATTCGTTTTTATTTTTTAAGATTTCGTACATGAAAAGGGACCCTTATAGAATATCTTTGTTGTCCGTCTGTCATACATTTTCCCAGGAATACTTGGAGGTATAAAATTAAAATTAATACCAAATACTTTGTTTATGCCGCATTATTGAAACTCAAAGGTTTTAAAATCTATTGAGTTTTCCCTGACAATCTATAACCCTTTTTATAGTACTTCCACTGCTGGACATGGTTCTTTTCTCACACTAGCGGCTACTCATTTGGTATCGACCGCAGTCGAAGTTGCTTAAATTGTAAGATCGTTTGCAATGTACGAGTATACTAACAGCGGGGCTTCTACCCCTTCTAACGCTTATAGGGTATTTACAGTTTACCTACGAGTAGAATCATAAAATTTGGAAAGATGCAATGTGTTATAGAACTAGCAAATAGGAAAAAATTATAAAATCATAAATTTGTATTTACAACATAAAAATATAGGCAGTTGACAGTTATTTGCATTAGTAAAATTTTTATGAAATATAATACAATTTAAACCGGAACTGTCATTATACTGGAAATTCATTTTTAAATGTCTATGGTAACAAGGTCAAAACGTATGTAGTT
>DWQK01004763.1:0-10143 GCA_018231225.1 Noctuana stator | reverse complement strand
AAATGCAATCAGTAAAATTTTTGTCTGTCTGTCTGTATAACCGTTATAGAAACAAAAACTACTGGACGGATTTTAACAAAATTTGGTACTATTATTCAACATACTCCTGAGCTGGTTATAGTATACTTTTCATCACGCTATAATCAATAGGAGCAGAGCAGTGAAGGGAAATGCTGGGAAAAAAATTTAACGCGAGTGAAACCGCGGGGCACAGCTAGTTATACATATAAACCTTCCTCTTGATTGACTCTATCTGTTGTTGAAATCTGCATTAAAATCCGTTGAGTACTTTAAAAGATCTAAGAGACCAGAGTCTATTCGACAGACAGCGGAAGTGACTTTTATACTACGTAAAGAAGAAGATATTGTTTGATTTGAAAGTAAATTGTCCATAAGATGGAAAGAGAATTTTTTTGAGACAAAGAGACGAACTAAAACATACCAAGAAAATAATTTTTCGATAAGAACTACTTTATATTTAATTTACTTCTTCCGCAGCTCTAAAAATAATAAATTAGCAATCATAGTTAATTGTAACGTGGGTGTAACAGATCATGTGAACTTATTACAGTCGACCGTGTTCCATTGTTTCCGCTATTAACCACTTGAGAGGTGCAAGTGACGTCACCTAGACCGGAGGGAGGCGGTTTGGAAGCTTAGGGTTGCCATCTGGTTTGGCAAAAACTACCTTTTTTGTCACGAGAGTAAAACGTTTAAAAGTCATCCGGATACCATGGGGGCGCTCTACTGCTGTTTAATTTTATAAAAATCTTGTGTCGCAATGTTTGTAAGACATAAACTCCGGAACTGCTTAAGCAATTAACAGAAACTTTGTCTTAATCTCTGAGTATAATTTGACTTCACTTTAAAAATATTTTATTTCGATTATTGATTGACTATATTACTTAGTAGGTACCTATAGTAAATTAAATAAATTATTAGAAAGTACTTTAAGTACTTCACGTTTTGAAAATACTTTAAGTTTTGATTAAAGAAAGTTTAAATAAATAAACAAATATGTTTCTACACCCCCTCATTCTTCTACCTTATTACTGTATAATATCATTTTTTGTTTGCTGTTCACCTTTAGAACTCCCTGCTTGTATCCATTCGACGCTCCTATAGGCCTTTGTATAAAATAACTAAACAGTTTACCTCTAAGTACTCTCTTAAATTACTTGATTAAATATAATTGATTGAGTGATAACCCTCGTTCTAGACGCTTTAAGGTAAACGCCTTGATTGTTAGTGATTCTATCATTGACTCATGTTGAAAACAGAGAAACTAAACAAGTCTCTACATCACAATGATACATTGCCTGTAACGCCTTGTGTACATAATAGAACGTGATTGCAATTCTAAACAAGAGCTAAGGAAAACCAATAAAATTGATGTGTTCATTTTACTTTAATATTGTTAACAAAGGAAATGAAATCAAGGAACTGCAATGACTATTACAGAGATGTACTCGTACCCACGACTGTAGCTTGGAGTAAAACGCAAGCAAACATAACTAAATTAGCATCTATGTAAAAAACTACCAAAATAGGTCTGCCAAAATTAATACTAATACTAAATTATATGCAACACCTATTTCTAGAAATATTTTTCATAAAAATAAATCAGAGTAGACACCCATAAATACTTTATTATTGATATCCTACTAACAATATAAACTCGAAAGTTTGAACGTATGGATGGATGTTTGTTACTTTTTCACTTAAAAATGACTGAATCGATTTAATGAAATTGTATAATAATATAGCTACAATTTACTCAGATATATGCTACAATTTAAAAAGATATAGTGTGAATTGCTCGAAATACTAATCCTGTGTAGACAAAGTCGCAGGCACCAGCTAGTTATAATAATATTATAAACACAAAGAACTTTTATAGTACAATGTAGGTAATAATAACGCGTCATGCTTTTAAATGATTCACAGGCATTCGTGAGGATACTTCCAAACATATTTCATCTAATTGCAACTTTTCAAGGTTATTTATTTGATAAATCTGCATTTTTTTAGCAATTGCTTCAATATTACGTTGGCCAACCTTGGCTAAATTGACGTAATCTTAACACACCTTGAAAATAACCATTTAAAAAGATTATATGAAGAGTGTTAAGCTGTTAACTATTAATTTATTTCACGAACACATCTAGTTTTTTATTTATTATTTACTAGTGATAATGAGTATTGAATGTATAATGAGTAGGTATTTTTATTTCTTAGTTCGGTACTCACAACGCCATCTATGAGAATTTTACGTAGTTTCAATAGCTATGAAGAAGACCATAGAAGACTGGTTCATTTGCTACTCAGTTTCCTAACTTCGTAAGTATTGCAGTTATATAGGTTCCAGAAAATATCGTGGGAGGGCGTAGTCTTTCACAACCATGTAGGTAGTAGGTACCAATTGGTCTCATATAATATAAATATATTAAAATATAAATAAATTATTGTACCCTCCCTTCCTAAGTTTGCGTTCAAACCCGATTTTAAATAACGAATAAATGCAACTTCATAATTAACAAGGTACCTACTTGCTTTTGTATAGAAGGCAAATTATGACATTTCGAAAAAAATCTATACGTTTATTATTATAACAAAATAATAATCATCAACATAGATATTTATAAAACCATTACAAATTAGTCATTGCAAATAAAAAGGCTAAAAAAAGGCAATAAATATGTACCTAATACCTAAATGTAAAAAATATTTCAAGATTGTTTTTGTCAATTTGTTGTTTATTTCTACAGTATTCTACGGCTTGTTTATTCAAGATATCAGTTTACTTGACATCGTCGATTTAAGGTCAAGCCAGAGACTCGATAGGTTAGGTAGGTATTGTCTGGTTTATCTCTATGGTCAATAACAATATGCATGCAATTATGTAAAACTGTCTTAGTAAAGGACTATTCCTTTATCATTCTTTACCGATCTTGGATTGATCACATTATAATTTTTTTGTAGGAGCGACCATCAAATGAAATTGTGGTAATGACGTCATTTTACGATTTCATTTAAAAATGAGATAAAAAAAACGAGTTCGCTTGTACTACTTAATAATAGTGCCTGAAATGAAAACTTTTGTATGTTCGTACTTAGTGGGTAGGTACCTACGTAAACCAATAAAAAACGTTTTGCTCGCATTAATAACTAAACTTAAGTACCTACCTTGATCGGTTAAAAGTAGGTAGTTGGTGTGGTTGCGAGATTGTTAATATACTTAATTTGTAAGTTTAATAATATAAAATGGAAGTAGACAAGAAACGTTTACCATACAAATAGGTATTGTATACTCTGATGACTGATGTACATACACTGTTAACATACTTAAACTGTCCAAGATTTTGTAAACCTGTCACAAACACAATGGTTTTTACTCGTGATTTTTAAATAAGATGTCTGCGTAAAACAATATTCATTCCTTTATTTATTTTTATTCAGGTATTTGTCGTTATCGTTAATTAAAAAATACGCAGCACAAAACATGTTTCTTAAGCGCAAGTGCAAATAGCATCACGTTTTCTTTGTTGATTTGTTTCAATGTCAACAAATAAGATTAAGCCTACTTATTCATTATTGCCTATTTGAAAGTATCGAACATTCTAGTAGGTACCTAATCATGTCACTACCGACAGAAAAGTACTGTCCGTGTTATTTATATTAAGGCCTGTTAAGAAGAAGCGTTAAGAAGTTATGCCTTTTTTTATTTAGCGTAGGTACCTACCATGTAATACTTGATTTAATCAAAATTGCATGTTACTTAAATCAAATTAGACGTGGACCTAGCAATAGCATGTGTAGACAGTGTTTTATTGATTTTTGATTTAAAAAAGAATACAATTTTTTTTTCACAATTTTTATAAAGCTTTGCACAGTTCACGAAATTATGAACGACATGCATCGTTTCACAAAGTCGGTTATCATGTTTCCCAACACCTACTGTCTTCAATACCTGCCTACCTTTACCCTTCTTTGGGCACACTGTTGGGCACAGGTTTCTCCCACGATCGGGAGAAATTTAAAAAACTAGTTTTAAACGTATTTGGATAAAAGTTTTCAGTTATAGGTAACAGCTATACTTGCATTTGAATAAGTAAGTAAACACTATAATAGACATTAGTTGGAAGGTATCTTTCTAAGAGATACCCCGCCGTATGCTGCAATCGTTACATAATATAACACGAATTTTATTGGAAAAAACCCGCACGTGATAGCATGTAGGTACGTAAACTTACTTAATTTCAAAGTATGCACGAACAAAGATGCGAGTTAAAACTAGTTTAGCGTGTTAGAGAGAGAATTAAATAGAGCAAACTAGTTTTTATAGTTAGATCATTGAGTTCACGGACATTCAAACTTCAATAGAATTGATATAAACTAAATGCCATTCAATGTTTGTGTTTAATGTTTATACCGAAATCTGATTTGTAATTATTATCTTAGACCTAAAGACCGGACGCCATTGTCTAAAATATATATGAAAAATTTTGAGTATTAAATTAAATATCTCATAAAGAACATATAGAAGCACATCTTTTAAAAATAATACCTTTAGAACATACTAATATAACGGGTAAGTAATATATCGCAATGACCGGCCGGCGGTTATTTTAAGAAAATGTTCGTGATTGTGTCCTTTACCTAATGTAGCTAAAACTAATCGTAGCAATATGTATTCAAACAAGATTACAAAATGTATGTACCTACCATGCTTCAACTGTTTAGCACAAAATGTCATCGTGAAAAATTAAGAAATTTGCTCGCTAAATATTTCACTGTGAATTTACGATTTTCCTTAGGTGCATCAAACATCGCCCAGCAAATGTTAATTGTACTCACATTCTCTCACGTAACTCTTGCTGTCATAGTAGCAGACGACTTTGCTGTTGGAGACAGGGGTTGCCGCTGCAAAAGCTAAGGCGGCGAGGAACGCCGCTAAAACCTTCATATCGGAAGCTAGTGTAGTGACTGGTCCCCACGGAGAGTGTGAGCCGAATGAAGTCTCAACTCGCCGCGCTCACCAACACGCGATGACCGCAAGAAGGTCAAAGATTAATTGAGAACGGTGACACCAAGGCGTTATAACGTGTAAGCATGTTATTATTTTTCTACGCGAGATTATATTTCGCCCTCACACAGAGGTCAAGTCAATGGGTCAAGTCCGTAAATTTATGGCCATTAATACTGTGCTACTTCTATTTGTTCTCACTCGTATACATCTTGGCATGCTAAGCACTGTAGGTAATATTTTTATAAACAGATAAAATGGTGGTTACCAGGAAAAAAGTACACTTAAAATACAAGGCGACTATCTGACTCCTCAAGAGTAGCAAGTAGTGATGTGCCGAATATCCAAAAGAGAAAAAAGATCCGTATCCGTTGTTTTTGTCGAAACTTGACCACCATTGACCACCTTGGCCATTCGTATACTACCTGATACATTCCAACTTTGAACGATTCCTTACTTGTTTCCTATCTTATAACGACTAGTACATATTTCAATTAGTTGTTATTTGCAACTTCTTAAAATACTTACATATGAACATCCTAATATTATTAATAATACATTTAGTTAATTTGCTCAGCCTACTTATGTATTATCATTTAAATTTATCGTATGCGTCTGTTATTTACTTTATATTGGAATATACCCTTTTCAATTGAACTTTGTTATGAATTTGTATGTCACGTTATCCTGACAACAACTCATAGTTATAATATGTAGTTATAAGATTTTCCTTAATTGCTCATATTTTCGCTGATACGAGTTACAAAATGCTATGTCATACAAAATGCGATGTGCTATAGAAATATCGACTTCTGTGGAACGAAACAAAATACTTATACTCTGTAAAAAAGTAATATTGTAGGCAGTAAAGTCACAGAATCTTAATCTATGACGCTGCGATGATCTCACCAACTGGCAGTCAACAAAACGTTTTCAAACAACTACCTTTTTAATGTTTTATTACCTCTGTGATTTGTCAATCTTAAAGCCAATGCTTGAGGTCAAACATTCATGACAATGTTTGATGAATATGGTAGAAATATTTCAATCATGGTAATTTTATGTTACTCAGTATCGTGAAACTCCGTTAAAGCCAAATAAAAAAAAAGTATTTTAATGTGTAAGTGGTGTGTTATATGTAATTACAAAACATTGCACACGTACATAAAACTAGAAATTTTTCTTTATGCATTATAAAGGAGGTAGGCACCTAAATTCACTGTAAAAACGTAACTAGTGCAAAAACAATCGAATCGATACTCCAAAATGTAATGCTAAGTATGAGTGAGTAGTCATTCATTTAATTCCTAATTAGATATACTCGAACTTCGCCAGAAACAACGTGGGTGCCAACACTACAAGTATAATAATTGAAGTTGTTTGTGATAATCTTTAGCGAATTCGCAACGTTGGTTAAATAGCATGTATACATCTTAACACTAGTGGAGTGCAGTTCACGTAACACTTACGAAACGAGATGATAAAAATTTTAAATATTATTAATATATATATATATATTATAAATGTGGTTAACTGTAGCCATCCTCCGATGCAATGACACCATAGATAATTCACTATATAAATGACACAACCACTGACTTCCATCCAAGCTTTGGAACTCGTTGCACGCAAAGCAACGATCACGAATTCTTGTATAAAACTTTTATCTACTACCATACTACATACTCGTATTGGTTAATATCAATACGAGTATGTAGTAGGTACGTTTAAGACTTAAGCCTACGGTACGGGTATTGGGTTTGATTTCCAGAGGGCAAAAAAATTAAAAAACATGCTTCAAAACGAACTAAAACAATAGAAAAGAGAAGGGGTCCTTAGCATAAAAAGCATGAATGTTATGAAAACATAATTCAAAGCATTCCACGTTTACAATAAATGACCAATTAACATCGGGAGACCTGCCCTCTTATTTACTGTGTCGTATTCAGACAGCATCAACTCAAAACCTCGTCGTATCTTTAGGATGACATTATCAGTTTATAGAAGTCCTTAACTCTAAGAAACAACTCTTATGAGAGACTGTGGTTACTCTCATTAACCTACGGCTCGACTGTCAATGTAATAAATTTGAAACATTTTTATATCATCTTGTAACAGCCTAGAACAATGAAATGAATATAATGTATTCCGTAAGTACTGTGAATATTATTTTTTACCGACTTCAATATACCAGGAAGTTCTCGATAAATATGAGTAGGTACCTACATCAGAATATTTTCCTCTGCTATATTTTTTTCTATGTTTGTACGAGTACGAACCGATGTTTTCCGTTGCGTTCTTGTTGATTTAGATTCTGTGGAATTTTGAATTTTTAAGGATGTAGCCAAGAGATAGAAATGTTGTTAGGTTTATGGCAATCACAGACAGCACAGACCTATAATTATGTTCGAACTCGGTTTCGTGTAAAGTTGAATTTATACCTAGGTACATGACTTCAGGGATGCAGGTACACTTCCACCGCTCCAGTGATAGGTTGATAATGAAAACATAAAACATACAAATAAATAGGAAAGAGATATGTAATACTTATATCGCGTTTGAATTTTAAATAAACCTTGAGAAAGGTGTTTAAGTCACAGATTTAAATCAATGGTTTAAAAATGAGTAAGTAAATCGGTTGGATTAGTAAAACGGCAGGAAGGACTTGTAAAAGATTTCATAACTTTCGTAAAGATTTATACAAATTATATTTATTTATATACAGATATTAATATCACCATGTCATTTGTTGTGCTATAGGTAGGTATTAATTATTAATCAAGCATAGCAACTATTTGGAATGAGCGGACCAAACCCGTTTGCAGTGTTTGATTTATGACTCTAGTTTTGATTGCTTCTAGTAATATGTTTTAGCAATTTTTTATAATTTTTGAATGTAAATCCAAAATAAATTTTTATTATTATAAATTAAAATTATGATACTTTTAACTTTTCACATTTTTGTATTACCTCTTCAATCTAATAAAAAGCGCGCCCAAGAAAGCACACAATTGGTGCTAATTTAATATTTTTTGTTGATTTTGTATCTACTCTAGGTAATATTAGAGAACGATGACTTAATATTTATTAACTAGATAGTTAGGTACTAAGAGAAGCCTCAAAACATTAATATTGGCGTAGGCGGTACCTACAAATCCAGATTTCAATCAGCAAAAAATTTGGTGATACCTACTTGTAGAATTATTATTTGTTTTACCATGTACCTACTTAAAATAACAGGATACCAATTAGGTTTTGCTAATGTTTTCAGGTAAATTGTTTTATAAAATTAAGACCCCTATTACCTTACTTAAACTACCTCACATCTCTAATAAACAAATCTATCTCATTACGCTATAGATAATTTAGTGAAACATATGCGGGTTTTGTTAATTAATTAACAATTTGAAGTTACGTAACTATTTAATTATAACATACATAATTATGTATGTTATAATAATTATAATTATAATAATTATAATTATTAAATGAAATAATTAGGACGTCACGGACGACCGGCAAATGGGAAACTAATTTACAATAGGTACAAATAAATCATATCTATTTAGTATTAGGTATAACCCACTAGTGAAATAAATAATAAATTATTATTATTAAAAAAGCGTAACTATCGTATAAATGTCTAGTTAACTAAACAAATTTAAATAATAATATTAATTCGTCCTTACACTATTAATATTTAAGGAATTGATATGGTTACATTACATCACCCGCTGAATCACTGATTTTGTATGCCAGTGTCGCAAGACTCGTACCTAAGTTACAAGGCTGAATGCCTGCCTATAAAGGTACGTAAACTAGGTACCTACCTATACATAAATAAGTAAGTGCACTATAAAATAATAATATTATGTTCCAACGATAAGTTAAACTTTCCTCATTATGTTTTTATTAAAACAACAATAAAATTTATAAGAAGTTACCTAAGTAGGTGACTGTCGTAGGCAAATATTTAGCAGACTTCAATGAAGGTTCAAGAAACTTTGAGGGCCCTGTCAAGATCCAAACCCCGACCTATTGAAATGACCGTAAGGTCGAAACAATAAGCTTTATATAGATATTAAAACTGCATCACACATACAAATTTAATAACAGATTCAACAACAATAATAATAATTATTATTATTAAATTATAATTTAATCTCTTCACAGCCGCGGAAGGCCTGGAGCACACGCCACCACGCTGTTACAATGCGGATTGGTCTTAGAAAGTGGGTACCTACCCTAGGTAGGTGCCCACCCAAGGTGCGTGTAACATGGTAGGTAGCAGTTAAGTATACCTATAGTGTATTATCTATGAGTCTTAGATAGTAAGTAGGTAGGTATAGTCGTGTAACATGGTAGGTACTTTCCCGTCTTTAGTCCGATAAATGTTCGTCCGTGACATTTACCCAGAAATTTATCTTGCTTTAATTATTCTTAGAAGAGTGAGCATGACCAACTAAGGTCACTATGTACGTATCGTTATTTGCAGATAAAGTGTACCTAAACAATTGCCAATCTGGCATATCTAATTGCTAACTACCCATGCCCCAAATCAGTCAGTTATGTACACTTCAAAATTATTTACATAGAATACCTACCTATGATCGCCATACGATTTCCGATATGGAATAATGTTCAATTTGCCAAAGAAAAACAAAATGTTTCCCCTCGTCTCCGTATCACTTTACTCCGCGTTCTCGTGTATTTTATTAGGTGCGGACAACGGATGTCAATAAAGTGATTTCACATATAAATCTTTGTAATGATAATTAAATGATGTGCATCAATGGGTTATTTGACAAGCAAGTCAAATGAGGTACTTTTATTGGGCTGTCAAAATGCGACTTCTTCATAAATCTTGTATGACCAATACAACATTATGGCGTTATCATTTCATTAGTCTCTTTTTATCGATTCAATGGAATTTATTAAATAACTAGCAGTGCCCCGCGGTTTCACCCGCGTTAAAAAAATTTCCCAACATTTATTTCCCTTCACTGCTCTGCTCCTATTGATTGTAACGTGATGAAAAGAATACTATAACCAGCTCAGGAGTATGAAAAATAATTGTACCAAGTTTCGTTAAAATCCGTCGAGTAGTTTTTGTTTCT
>DWQK01004762.1:0-10143 GCA_018231225.1 Noctuana stator | reverse complement strand
TCCGAGTACCGGCCGCGCCCGACGTTGCTTAACAATGTGATCGCTTGCGATTCACACTGCCAGCGGGGCTATGCGCGAAGTACGGGTTAATGAACTTCAAATGCCTTTTGAGAACTTTATGGAAAACTCCTGGCGTGCAGGTTTTGTCCAGCATCCAGACCCAATTAATAGGGTATTTGAAATCAAAATATACGCTTGTAACTAAATATTTTTTGCCTTGATTATAACAAGCCTGTTACAATACACATTATAATGATCAGATCATTTATAATCTAACCACTAATTAATCTTTAACGTTAAAAAGTCACCGATGTTCTCAGATTGCCTTATCGCTCATATTATGAAGCGTAAATACGGGTATGTATTCTACCCCTAATAAAGCTCCCTTATCTAAACAACCCTCTACGCTTCATTCAGTAGCTTTTCCGACGCCGCCGATGGCACACGTCATCCGTCTGAAAATATCTGAAAAGATCGGGCGCGCTACTGAAAGTGAAATACTTTTTGAACTTCAGTTAATTCTTGTCTGTAATGGGTAAGTGGTCTTTGTAATAATAGTTATTTATGAGTTTGAATTTTGAGAAATTTTATTTCGTTGGGTGTTTGGTTATACGTTGGGTGAAAGGTTTTTAAAGCTAGTTTACTTAAAAATTGGATAATTGAAATACAAAAACGAAATAATCCTTTACCCAATTGTTTGTAATTTATTTTCAATTACTTGGGTTTTATTTATTAATCACAATAAGTTTATTTTTAAAATTACTTTTAACAAGTTTAAAATAAAATAATTTTAAATTTTTAAATAATGTTATTGTGAACTGTATTGTTATTCGTTTTAAAATAAATTTATTGCAATAAATTTAAATGTTCCGTGCTGACACCGCAACGGACCATTCCACCTGTAGATGGTCGATTATTCAATCTAGACATAAATCTTTAAAATATAATCTATATAAACATTGTACGAAGATTTCGTACTTTAAAAACATCCTTGGTTTCACATAACACGCCGTTTTCGTGCACAATACCAACATAACACTGGTATTGTATGAGATATTTAAACAAATGTCTATTTATTCAAGTTTTGCTTCAAAATAGTAACGCAAGCATCCTAAAACACACTTACCTATTATTATACAAACACGTTTCCAGTAAGAAGTGATAAACGAACTAAAAAATCTCATAAACATACATAAATGTTACATTTATTTCTTTAACTACTAGTGACTGCAATCTTTTTTTACCCACTGCTGGGTACTACAAACCACCACGCAGCTCCAATGCGGATTGATGGAGATACTAGTTAATAGCCAACCTTTCTTGGATATTGTCAAACCGCCCAAAGGGCCTGCAACCAGGTTAACCGACGAATTGTATATTTTAACGACAGACTGAGGGTTAATGTGCTCTCCAAACCACGAAAGGGCGCATGAAGTTATTTAGCTATTATTTATACTACCTATTATTTACTCTCAAAAGTGGCGTTCTGTTTAAAGTTAATCTTAATTTATTAACCTTACAAGTCCGCCTTAGGTAGCTCCATTTTTAGTATCTACTCCGTGTTTATTAGAATGAGTTGGTACTTTCATACACTTCCTTTCATATATTCTTTCGTATACAAAGTCACTCAATATTTCTTTAACCACATTATACTCGCACGTATTTCTTTTAAAGCGTATTTCTTTCGCAAGTTCATGAACGGGAATTCAAATATATATAAGAATATGCTTAAAACCTTATATTTTAAACGTTTATTATTTTTAACTAAGTAAGTAAGCTTATAAAGTATGAGTGTAGCTTTTGAAAAGTCGCGTTACCTAAGCTTTAAAGAGTGAAAGGTAAGTGGTAGAGCTTATTAAGAGTAGAGTTTGCCTGGGGAAGTACCACCACTGCCCTTATAAAACACCATCAAGCAAGTCTTCTGGCAAGTACTTGTGTTTGGATTGAGGACGGTGGATGCACACTATATTATATATATTTGAGGCGACCATCTCAGTACTCATGAGTAGAAACGCATCACAGATAGGATCTTAAATAGGATCTTAAATAGTACTCCTGTCCTATTTAAGATTGGACGTGGATGTCCGTGACGGGGGTTGCAGTGACTATTTACCATCAGGTGGCCTGAAACAGGTGGCAATTGGCTAATCATAAAAGGTAAAAAGGAATCGTCCTCCGCAGTAAGTTCTTAAAAGCCAAAACTTCCTTCAAACTGAATTTCTACAACTACCTACATAATTACAACATACTAGCTGTGCCATGCGGCTTCACCCGCGTTAGAATAGTAACGTAATACTTGATAGCCTATAACCTTCCTCATGAATGTAGCTATAATATACAAAAAGATTTTTTCAAATCGGTCCAGTTCTTCAGATAGATTAATCGCTAGATTAATCGCTAGATTAACAAACAAACAAACGAACAAACAAACTCTTCACTTTTATATTATTAATACCTATAGATTTCCCATCAAATCACTGAAAACGCTTATACACCTCTAAAGCAACTTTTTCCTCAATATATCATCTAAACTGGAGTCCAGTCTTTTCATAACGATATTTGGCAGCGTGCCTGGAATAAAATGAAACTTCTGATCACTATGTACTGTTGCGGAACTGTTCGCTCCAAGTAACCTATGAATATAAAACGAGTTTAAAAACATGTAACGTATAGGATACGCACGGATTTAATTTAATTGGTGTCTATCACTTGTTGCCTCAAATAGTATCGAAGTATTTTTTACAATTGCCTGCCCTCAACCCCTTCTATATCCCACTACTGGACATGGGTCTCAACCCACAACCGGGGAATCCCTGGAATTTTTGCTGCGAATTGGTGGAGATACAGGTCAGTGGCCAACCCGTGTCGGATGTTGTCAAACTGCCAAAAGGACCTCCGATCAGTGGTAACGACGGCTATCTATCGATAACAACCGGAACCGACGGCTTAACGTGCCCTGTGATGCACGGACACCCATCCAAATTGGTGACAATTTTAAATTAGCTATAATTGCATCCTGATATATAAATAAAATCACCACCAATCCGCATTGGAGCAGCGCGGTGGAGTATGTTGCAGGCTTTCCACGATTGTGGGGAGAGATCTGTGTCCAGCAATATGTGACATAAAAAGGGTTGAAAGCAATATAAATAGAACGTTTTTAAATAAGGTGCTTGATTTTGGTCGAATTAGGTTAATGAATAAAAAAATAGCTACCTACTGAAATAGTACTGTAGACAACGAAAATGTCATTTGGTTGCAGTCAACAACAAAATTACAATTTATTTATATCTTACTCCAAAGGACAGTTAAAAGCTTTGAAACCAAGTAATAAAGTAACAGTGTAATTACTAGATAGACAAACCTGTAATAATTATGTAGGTACTCGTACGAGATTTTTAATCTTATTGTAAGTTGTAACTTGATTATAATATGTTGGCATAACCTGGAAGACTTATTGTAGAAAGGAAATATAAAACGAAAGAAGAGAAATATGTTTAAATGTGGTTGTAAATGGTGGTATTACGTTGTAGGCACACGGTATATACATATTAATTACCACTCCTAACGTTATTTTCGTATCATCAGATTTATGGGTTCAATTTTCGCTCGTTTGAATTTATGGCCCAATTCTACCGTGGCGTAAAATAGCGTAATTGTTTAGTACTAAGTGGTATTAGTAGAACGTCTCCGGGTGTTATGACCTCTCAAAATGTTTATGTAGCATATTACTGAGGGATTCCATTTGTAAAGGAACACGCGTTATCGTTTTTTAATGAAACTGTGAGCGCACATTATATTTATGTGTACCTGTAAAGTGAAAATCTTTATGTATACTTACGTAAATTTGCTCGGTAGGTGATAAAATACCCTTTGTGACGCGGGGCTAATTTTAATTTACATATTTATGATGGTTTCACGCATAAGAAGTGCAAACAATAGAAGAACGAATGACTTCCCTTCTCCGTATCGATCGTTTTCTAACATACCTACCTATTGTCTTCTATATATAAAAATGAATGTTTGTCTGTGTGTCATCGATGTAATCAAAAACTACTGGACCGATTATTATATATATATATTTATTTATTTTTCCACGGAGAAGGTTCGTGTAATGCTCATTGATGGCACTCGCCACCAGGTGGCGCTGCAGAGTAGCAACTTCTGCGCCGTTCAACCGATTGTCATGAACATCTTATGATCTGATGATATTTTAAGAATGACAATAATTCTAGCCGCTCTTTGACACAACGGCGCTTGGATGAAACTAGGTACTGCTTATGTTCTCTTAAAGTTATATCTAATACGAGTATGTACCTATTGTTATACTTTCACGTTTTCTTGTCTCAATCTTTAAATTTTAAATTTTATTTCATTATTACGAGAATAAGACAGGCGGCACTAAGTAAGTATCGATCAGCTATTCAAAATGCAGTCAGGAAGCAACTTAAACGTGCCAGAACTTCTTAAGCGATTAAATAATATTCAAATGCTTTCAAAATCATATTTTCAATGAAAAATCCGCCTAAAATTTCGACTGCGGCAAGATTTTCATATAATTGTATTGGAAGGCTGCCAATGCAATAGCGATGCTCTTATTACTATATGACGACGTATATATATTTTACTCCCAGGTGAATAGAACGAGGCAGGAAGCACGTGTAAACATTTTCCTCTAGCATTTTTGAATAGCTTTTTGCACGAAATATATGACAAAAGAGGACTGAGATATGAAGATTAAATTATATTAATACTTTACCTACAATTTTAATAATGAATATTAACACTCTATAAACTACGGGTATCCTTATGGATAAGTTTGATTTTATCATGGGGACCGGAATTTCACATTGTGTTACAATAGACAGTAATTGACATGCTTCCATTTACATGTAAAATTTTTGACTTTTTCCGAGAAACAAACGAGCATACAGGCCACCTAATGTTAAGTAATCGCTGCAGCCCATGGATATCCACGTCCAACCTCAAATAGGACAGAAGTCCTATCTGAGATCATGCGTGAAAGCATTGCTACTCACAAGGACTGAGATGATCGCCTCGAATATAGTGTGTCCGGCAGCAACCCTCCCTAAAACACAAATACTTGCCACAAAACTTGCTTCACGGTGGGTTAAGAGGGCTGCAGTGGTACCTCCCCGGACGAACTCTGTAAGCTCTACTATCTACAAAAAAATTATAAAATTATTATTTTTATTATTACTCTTGTCTACAGCGTCTCCGAACAGCTTGAAGGATGAGAACAAGTCTCTAAGCTGTGGGTTGAAATTGCGCCGATGGTGTCGCAGTCGCCGGTGCCAGCTCTGGCGACTGCTGCTGTTGCCTTTCATCCCGATCCTGGCTCTGATCGTGCAGACCACTCTGTCCTTGAGGAACAGTCTGACTAATGGCAGAGAAGTCGCTGATGTTGAGGAGCAGGTGAGCTGTCATCTTTACATAGTATGAAATGAAGTCCTTTTCACTGTCTGTTCGGTTAGATCTTTCAAACTACTTAACGGAATTTAATGCAGTTTTCAGCAACAGATAGAGTGATTCAAGAGGAAGGTTTAGGTGTATTATTTACTGATTTTAAGGCGGTATGATGTTTGCTGGGTCAGTTAGTGGATTATATTTACAAAAAATCGTTAATAACGGCCTAATAATTTCATTCGTTCTCTCTTTTTTTGTTCCGCCATACTTTCTCTGCACTATTATTTTTCAGTATTAAAACCGCCTTTTGTACCACAATGTTCTTTGCACATAAAGTGTTAAATCTAATTCAAAATTTCCATGTCACAATGTTAGTTACCGTACTCCTCCGAAACGGCTTGACCGATTTTTACCAAATTTTATATGCGTATTCAGTAGGTCTGAGAATCGGCCAACATCTATTTTTCATACCCCTAAATGTTAAGGGTGGTCCACCCTTTAGTTTATTATGTAATATGTGGTACGAAGTTCGCCGGGTCAGCTAGTAAATAAATAAAAGATATTTGTTGTTCCTTGGACGTAAAAAATCGTCTTTACTGGCTAAACTTAAAGCAAATAATCATCTCCGCCTTAATCTCTGAAGCTGTCTGTGTCCTATATTTTCCACTGAGATTTCATTGGACTTTCACGAGAAATAAAACAGTAATTATTCGATGTCATCTCTCGGTCCGACCGCCGTCAGACATCGAACATTGCACAGACCAATGAACTGATAGATAGAGACATGGTGTTAATTTTTAAAAGACGTTGCGGATTTAAGAATAGTTTCCGTCATTCTTCTATGTTTTATGGCAAAAAGGTTAAACATTATCTTCCTGCCTGGACCCCTTTGCAGATTGTAAAAATTATTTCATAATTCTAAAAACAGGGATCAAGAATAATTTTGAGTATAACTTGCGGTACGAAAAAAACCGACTTCAAAGTTGTCGCGCAAAAAATTTAAGACTTATATGGTTTACTCATGGATACCGTTGTCAGAACTGGACCAAATGATTATACCAGACAGAAAGCATCAGCTTTCAAATAAAAAAAGAATCATCTAAATCCGTTCACTCAGTCGAAAGTTATGCGGCAAGAAACATAAAAAAATAGCGACGAAATGAAAAATCGAATTCGGTCTGACTAGTATGGTAGGCCGAATTTAATCCACTAGGCTATCGCTTTTCTTAACAAAATTTGCATGCCACTTGTATGCCAAAAATTTAACTTAGCATGCATAATAATATGTAAGAAGATGAGGTATTTATACTACAAATTGCAAGATTGTTTGTTTGTTGTGTTTTACAATCGTGGGCACGAAACCATAAAAATGCATTTAAATACAAGGACAAACAGTTTATCCGATCTATTATTACTGATATGAAGTGCATATCTGTCATACAGGTGTATGACGTATATTTACGTAAATAACTGGTACACCAAACTTAGCTTATGGCAGTCAGTCAAGAATTCGCAGTGGTGAGTTCAACATGATCCTTGCAGTCGCTTTAGTGGTTCTTGTAACTATATACTTGTACGGTACAAAGAATTTTGATTACTGGAAACGAAGAGAAGTGGCACACGACAAGCCCATTCCTATATTCGGTAACTTTGCGAGCATACTGTTCTCTCGCACAAGCGTGACAAACAAAACAGCTGCAATGTATTGGAAGTATCCAAAAGAAAAAGTTGTTGGCTTTTTTAAAGGAACATTGCCACAGCTAATAGTGCGGGATCCTGAACTTATAAAGCATATTCTCACCACCGACTTCTATTACTTCTACAGCCGTGGTTTAGTTCACGAGAATAAAGGCGTCGAGCCACTTTTAAGAAATATATTTTTCTCGGACGGTGACATCTGGCGGCTTTTACGGCAACGCATGACGCCTGCGTTTACAAGCAGAAAGTTAAAGGACATGTTTCCGCTGATCGTGGAACGGGCAGAAAAGTTGCAAATGCGGATCATTGCTTCCGCCAATCCCGTCGCTGTGATTGAAGCTCGTGACCTCATGGCACGTTACACCACGGATTTCATTGGCGCTTGCGGCTTTGGTCTTGATTCCAATTCGCTTAACGACGACAATTCACCATTCCGACGACTAGGTGCTAACATTTTCAAATCAAGTATTACAAGACATATAAAAAGTATTCTTAAAGATACGTTTCCACTATTTTTCAATCACCTAAAATTTATGCCTGACATAGAAAGGGATATAATGAATATTGTAAATGAGATACTGAGACAGAGAAACTACGAACCGTCTGGAAGAAACGACTTTATCGATCTTATGTTAGAATGTAGGAAACAGGGAAAAATTGTGGGAGAGTCAATAGAAAAAACTGATGCGGACGGCAATCCAGAAATTGTTGAATTGGAGCTTGATGACGAATTATTAGCTGCGCAGGTATTTATATTTTTCGCTGCCGGATTCGAGACATCGTCTTCAGCAACCAGTTTCACTTTACATCTACTTGCATATAATCCAACTGTTCAGAAGAAAGTTCAGAGTGAAATTGATAGAGTGCTTGAAAAACATGGAAATAAGTTAAGCTATGATGCAGTTAAGGAAATGACTTATTTAAATTGGACTTTAAAAGAGAGTATGAGAATATTTCCAACTATAGGGTTTTTGATTCGAGAGTGCGTGAAGTCGTACACGTTTAAGGGCTTAGATCTGTCGATAGATAAAGGTGTAACTGTTTTGATACCTGTACAAGCTTTGCACAACGATACACAGTATTTTGAAAAGCCAAAAGAATTTCGACCAGAGCGGTTTGACCCAGACCAGTTTCCGCAAAGCAACAAGTATGTTTACCTTCCATTTGGAGCTGGACCTCGAGCATGTATTGGTGAACGCCTTGGTCTGATGCAGTCTTTAGCAGGACTCGCTGCTGTTCTTTCGGTTTGCTCCGTCGAACCTGCACCAGCTACCGTCCAGTATCCAGAATTGAATCCTAGAGCAAGAGTGGTTCAGAACGTGAAAGGAGGTTTGCCGTTGATTTTCAGGAAACGAAACTGTGTGATGGAATTTATAATGTGATTTCTGTAGTGACATTAAAATATAAATCAGAATCTCTCTTACGTATTTTTATTTCTACAATACTTCGATACCCCTATAGACCAATATCCTGATAGCCCTATTAAGTCTGAGGCTTTAAATCTACACTCTATTGCTAATTAATGACTAACACACAAGATTTGATCAATAGTTTTTAATCTCCACCTACTTTCTGCTTAGAATTTCTATAAAACATGTAAATAATCTGACTGTAGTTAAATAAAATTATTCATTAAAAAATGGTCACATCAAAATGTACGTACCTAAGCGTAACGCTTGAAACGTTTAAAATATTAGGAAGAGGAATCATACAGAAACAAATAAGCAAGTTTTTTAATATTTTGTAATCATTTTAAGAACGTTAATGTGACCTTTCGGCGTAACATACCTATTATTTGATACTTTTTTAAAACAATAATAAATTAAATACTTACAGAAACCATCTTGAAACAACAGCAACCATACAAAGTATTCTAATCATCAGTTTGGCTAATTATATTATCAATTTGATTTGTGTTTGACAGTACACATACCCAAAACGTACACTGTATGTACGTTATATGATACTGTTATCATACAGACTCTTTCAGGATTAAGTCCTATTTATTAATTGATCTATTTATTTATTTATTTATCTCTTGGGTTTGGACACCTTCTTTTGTTTAATTTTTCACCAACACATTTCATCGACAGGTGAGCCGTGCCACGGAACTAGGCAAGTTGGTGACCAGGCTACAGCAGGAAAGGTCTGAAGTGGCCTTCTTCATCTTCACCAATGGAAGTACTTTAAGGTGAGTTAAAATAATACAATGACATTGTTACATTATACACAAATTTTTAGTCCGTATGGAGTTAGTCCAGGTAGGTATTGAAACAAGACTGCAAATGAAATTTTCTCTTAAAATGTTTTGCACCACAGAAATAATTTCTAAAGGTGAAATGTCGACTACTTACTTAGATTGCTTGAGCTACTTTCAGATATTTCTCGCCATGAAAATATTTATATTCCCGAGACATTATCCAAGTATAGAATTATATTATTTAAAATAAACGATGTCTCTATCTACATACACTTAGTTATATTAATTATAATAAATGACTACCTGTGTGGTGTAGTGGTTAATGCCGGTCCACCAGTCGAAGGGTCCTAAGTTCGATTTCTAGCGGGCAGAAGTTTAAATGTTGAATTCGGATATCTGTTCCCGGCCCGGGTATAAATTTATGTTTTAAAAAAAATCTTTTTGTGGGTGCCCTTAGCAAACACGACAAAGGGAAGCCTAGTGTGGGACTGTGAGTGTGAAGCTTAAAAATTCCTTATTTATTTATTTACTTAACAATACATTGCATTACATGTTACCTTGTTAGGCAAACCCAGCAAAGGATGATGTCACTTATTACATCATTGGTACAATTTACAATTTCAACTATCTTAATTGTTAATATAAGCGCGCGGTGCCCCGCTGGTAGTGTGAATCGCAAGCGATCACACTGTTAAGCAACGTCGGGCGCGGCCGGTACTCGGATGGGTGACCGCTAGTGGGAAATTTCATGCGCGCTTCCGTGCTTCGGAGGGCACGTTAAGCCGTCGGTCCCGGTTGTTATCGACAGATAACAGTCG